>JADRCD010215972.1:0-28224 GCA_019843815.1 Montemys delectorum | reverse complement strand
GCCCTGCCTCTGAGAACCTGAGAGTAGTCACCAGGGACCACTCCCCTGGTCTACATCATAAGGCTTGTATCAGACCTACTCGTTCCAATGCAATCATAGAAGCCAGGACTGAGTAGCACCTGAGTGCACCCACAGCACCCACCCACCCACCCACACCTGTGCCTCTCACCAATGATCATGGAGAAGACGCGGGCCGGCTCCTTGCCAGTAACCCTCCTGTATAACTGAGGGTAATACAGTTCCAGGCTCTCAAGGAAGGCTACATAGCCCTTGTGGCCTGTCCGCTGCAGGATGTCCAGGAGCACACCTTCAGGTGGAAGAGACAGTCAAGGCCAAGGTCTGGATAGATAGAGGCTCTTGGGGAGGGGTAGGATGGTCACTCTGGGTAGATATGTCAAGCTCTAGACAACTCCCCTTCCTTCTGGGCAGTACCTAGCAGAGGAATCTGGGCCATTGAATAAGGCACCCCACAGGCCTCAGTTTAGGTAGGCTAGGGCGCTGCTTTCCCTCTAGTGGCTCTCTCAGGGCCTGAACAGACTCCCCTTCCCCCACTGGGCAGCAGTGGGTAGACATGACAAGAGGGGAGGAGGCTCTCACTCATGTATCCTACATGGGGATGGAGCTGGGTGGGACAAGGCCAGGGTAGCAAGCAGAGTGTGGAGCAGCCTCTGGCTGGGTGTCTTGTGGGGATCATGAGGGACTAGGGCCTGCTGGCGTGGGAGCAGCTCTCACCCACTTTCCGCTTGCGGATGACCAGGTTGGGGTCACTGAGCACCTGCTCCTCATCATCAGGGTTCAGGACTTTGCACTGGCGCAGATAGGGTGTAATCCGTGAGGGGTCAATGACAGAGATGAGCTTCACCCGGAAGCTCTCCAGGGCACTCCAGCACTCGTCGTCATTTTCATAGTCTGACATGTCCTCTGTAGGCTGTGGTTATAGTGGGGGAGAGCAGCTGAGGAAGTGCCCACCTTCTGTTCCCTGCTGGGCCTGGGGCAGTCAGTCTACCATAGGACCCAGGCCCATGAGTGCCAGGGCACGGCTTTGGGCCCACAGGGCCATAAGGGACTCATTCTAGGGAAATTTGAGGGCTCAGCCTCATCTCAGCTCCATGGACATTTTCTGAGGGAAGGCAGAGGTCCATAGACAAGCCCCTCCTCAGGCCACCTGTCAAACTGACCTTCCCCAAGCAACTGTCCTGCCCTCGTCACCTCAAGCTTTCTCATATGGATATGCAGAGAAGGGACCTGTTGGGGTCTAAGAGAATACTCCTTGTACAACAGCCCTACTCTAGCTTCTGTCCTCTACGCAAAAGTGCTCTGGCATGCCCTGGGGGTGGGAGCTTTTGCCCCTAGAGGCCATCCTACATAGTACCTTCTTGGGTGGCACGGACCCTGGCTGACCAGTCTCCAGATTGGGACTAAGAAGATCCCGTTGGCTGGAGGCTTTCTCCCTCTGCCAGGGACCCAGGCCTGTGTCTGACTTCCTCATTCCCTGACAGGCCCCGTGTCCTTCAGGCCTTCCGTTGTAGCCTGCCAGTGATGCAACAGCCCTCTGCCTGTGGCACGGTGCTATTCTGGGAGGGCAAGTAAGGGCTGGCCGCAGGAGCATGTTGCCTTCCTGCTAGGCTGGAGTACACTGGCAATGTCATTCACAGTCTACAGACATCTGCTGTGGCTTCCCTCTAGTCAGGCGTTAGGCACCAGCAAATACTGTGTCTTCGGCCACAGGATGGAGATCGGTCAGGCCAGTTGTACATACTCATGTGGAGCTACCCACTGTTTCTACATGAGGAGAAGTGTAGCCTCAGTGAATGGCTTCAATGACTATAGGGATGAGTTAAGGTGGCCTTAGAGAGCCCCTGGCTCAGTCCCTAACCCCAGGAGAACACTGAGATTCTGTCCAGAGGAGCTGCATCTTCTGTTGTAGACACGGCCACAGAAGGCTTCTTCTTCAGAAGCACCTCTCAGCTTCCTGCTGCACTTTCTGGTTGATCCAGTGGACGGACATTTCTCTAAACCTTGGGCCCATTGCCTGCCATTCCAACTCCACAGCCCATGTGGCCCCAGCATTGGGGGACTAGGTTGCAGTGTACAAAGATTAATCAAATGAAGGGGTGATAGTGGAGGCCACCTGTCTGTAGGTACTTACATGCTCCAGGATCCCCAGCAGAGTCACCACAGGCTTCCACCCACCTTCCAGGAAGAGTGCTGAACTTACCTGCCAGCTGGGTGCTGTCTGGGCTATGGGTGTGCCAGGAGCCTGGGTCTCTGGGAGTGTGGAGATGCTCCCTAACTAGAGAAGGGTGGAGCCATGAGGGAGGCTGTGCACTTCCTGATGTGTTCTGGTTGACGCCACAAGCCAGCCAGTCCTCCCGCAGAGGAACAGTCCCTAGTGGTCTACCTTCTGATTGGCCCATCCAGGAGCAGAACAGAGGGAAGTAGAAGTATTGTGGGAGCCAAGGAGCCCTCCCTGCCTGCCCATCTGGACTGGGGACCTGAAGACACAGAGAACCTGAATATCTGGCATTGTGGATGGGCTGTCCAAGGTTCTCCTGGATCCAGGTTTCTGAAAGCTGCTTTTCTAACATGGCCCTGTCTCATATCCTCATCTGCCATCTAAAGACAGTGGCACAGGGTACGTGCCATGGGACAATGCTTGGTCAAAATCCACAAGCTGTAGGCAGCGGTAGTCCTCTATAGACTGTACCACAGCCTCTGCTTCAGGGTGGCCCTTCAAGAGTCAGCCTGAGGTGGGCGTGGGGACCTGCTAGCCCTGCCCAGCAGCCTATGAGAATGAGTTGAGGCAAAAGTTTCCAATGCTGTGTGGGAAGGTTGGAAAACTTATATAGAGCAGAGCCCCAGCTGGCCCCTTCTTTTGTGGCTTACTGCTCTTCTGCTTGCTCTTGTGGGGACAGTGGCCTTGAACCATACTTCCAAAAGCAGCAGTCAGGGGTCCTCTTTGGCCTTGGGGGCGACACACTGCTAGGGATTGTGCCTTGCTGGGTTTCCATGATGGCAAAGAGGAGTCCATGGCTTTGCAGTCACTCCAGGAAGGAGATCACAAGGCCTCCACAGTGGTGCCCCCAAATAGTAAAAATGCAGATCAGGGTGTCTTCCTAAAAGTGTTAATAAACTGTGGAGGTGGAAGTCAATAGCACAGAGAGCTGAGAAAACCCCAAGTTCTCCAGAATGGAGAAAACGAGTGCAGAGGTTAGAGGGAGCCACGACAAACACTGGTGCCTGAAGAGTGAGTGGGCAGTCACAGCTGGTGGTTTGTGCGTGATGGCCATCAGCTGGTGTGACAGCTGGTACAAGCACTAGGACTAGGCTGGTCACGCCATTTTACTATGAGCTGGAAGTTTCTCACAGAGGACGAACACATGTGAGAACTAAATCCTGGAGAGCCAAGGGCCCAGGACATACAGAGAGTCTGGTGTCATGGAAACAGTGACTAAGAAAAAGGAGGGACTGGAGAGATGACTCAAAGGTTAAGAGCACTGACTGCTCTTCCAGAGGTTGGGAGTTCAAATCCCAGCAACCATCTGGAAGGGATCTGATTCCCTCTTCTGGTTTGTCTGAAGGGAGTGACAGTCTACTTACATACATAAAGCAAATAATTTACTTTTTAAAATTATTATTGGGAGAGACAAGACCCAATGGGGTCTCGGTCCCATGCCAAACGCAAGCCTTCCACCCCGAGTAAGAGTTGTGCTGGGATAGATGCTGGTTCCGGGGGGCCTTGCCTGGGGGTTACAGGCTAGTTGACATATTCCTTTTTTTTTTTAAAAGATTTATTTAAGTATGAGTGCTCTATCTGCATGTACACCTGTGTGCCAGAAGAGGGCATCAGATCCCATTATAGATGGTTATGATCTACCATGTTGGGGATTGAACTCAGGACCTCTGGAGGAGCAGCCAGTGCTCTTAACCACTGAGCCAGCCCAACACATTTTCTTGAAATGGGAAGAAGTGCTGTTTCTCTGTTCTCTCTGCTCTCTGGTGAAGTGCTGGGTCCAGGGGCTGCCTGGACAGCAAAGGGTGTGAGAGGCTCTCAGAACTGGCAGACAATCACATCCTGAGATGATTGATGGTGGGTACCCGGCACTAGGCAAAACCACAAAAGGCTATACATTGCTTTTTAAGTGAAAAATAGACATTTACTTTATTCCCTTTCCCTCACATATGTGGACTCGTGTTTGGTAACAGTTAAGCCTATGATCACGTGGCCACTGCTATCATCACAGTATGTTGCTTGCTACAGAGAACTTAGTCTGCAGGCCTGCAGCTTTCTGGCCTCCCATCTTCTTGCCGAGGATTGTGGGCTTCTGGTCAGGCTCGAGCCCTGCCTCCTGCCTGGTGTGAGTGGGTTTCTGGACCCCTTGAGTCCTTGTCCTGAAATAAAGAATCCTCTTGATACCTCACCAGGCCCCCGACATCAAGAAAGACTACACAGATAGTGCTGCTCAACAGCAAGGACCGAGGACAGACAGCTCAGCTGATGGTGGCTTCACAAGCCAACTAGAACATCCTGACCACCTCAGTCCCATCAGCTTCCTTGGTACAGGCTGACCTGGACCCAGGGACCCAACAATGAAAGCAAGGCACAGCCTGGGGTTTGTGGTCAGAGAAACTGCAGCTAATTATGCTCACAGGCTGCATGTGATGAACACCCCAAGACTTACACTGATTTAGCAGTGCCACCTCAGAAAAGCAATCAGAGGGTGCTTCTGAGAGCTGATACTCCAGCAAAGGAAGGGATAAGACTTGGGAAGAGGTGGGTAGTGCCAAGGCCAAGAAGCACACTGGACAACATGGGGCTTCAGGTAGGGAAAGACAGAGGACAAGGAGCATCAAGTATCCCTCTAGGCCTAGCATTCAGACTTGATGCCACATCCCTCAGGTGTTCGTTCCCAAAGCAGGCAGAGGGAGCCCACATTCTCAACTCTGCCTCTTCCTGGCTGCATGGTGGCAGCCTCCCTGGGGACTCACCTTGCTGCTCAAAGCAACCTCTATTTCCGGGAATGCCGAGCATGTCGGGTCCTGAGCACGTCAAGGTCATCAAGGTCAGAAGCATCCAGATGGGAGGGAGCAGAAACCTCACCAGGACTTGGCGCTCTCTGAAATGTCAAAAACCAGGCCAGGGGAGACAAGGGTGACTATAGCCAGGCTAAGGAATGGGAAAGGGAGGACTCTGAGGACAACCCTAACATCAGGGACAGACAGCTGCTAGGGTATGTATGCTCCCCCAGGACAGTTATATGGGAGGAACTAGGTCCTAGCTTTCTGCAGTTTTGCTCTTCAGGTAGGGTCTCCAACCATTAGTAACTCCATGACAGCCACTCTCTTGTTCTGAAGTGCAGGCCAATGGAGACAGAGACAAGAATCTATCCTAGCTGGGCAGTGGTGGTGCATGCCTTTAACCCCAGCACTTGGGAGGCAGAGGCAGGCGGATTTCTGAGTTCGAAGCCAGCCTGGTCTACAGAGTGAGTTCCAAGACAGCCAGGGCTACACAGAGAAACCCTGTCTTGAAAAACCAAAGAATCTATCCTAGAGATTTCTAGGTCACCCTAGTAGCACCACCAGGAAAGGAGTAACAGCTGTGGGAAGGCTCCACACATCTAACTTTTGCAAGGCTTGGTAGGACTCCTTGGGGGTAGCCAGAGAAATGGACCCACACATCTTGCCCCTAGGCTCCTATGGGAAACAGACTGTCTTGCCAGGCCAGCTGTCTGTGAGCAAGATGTCTGAGAGGAACTCTGTACTCACAAGAGCAGGAACAAAGGCAACTGACCTGTCCACTGTACCTCCAGCCCACCCCAGGGTCATGTGTCAGGCCAGCCTCTCTACCGTGAGTGAGTGGGGTGGGGTTATGTCATATTAGAAGGCTGCCTCCGTCTGCCTCTCTGCAACCAGGCAGATTGGACAAGCTTCCTCCTCCTTCAGAAACCTGCAGCCTTCTCCCTTGTACAACTTCCACCTGCCCATCTCACCACTCCCAGCAGGCCAA
Organism: Montemys delectorum; assembly: GCA_019843815.1. Classification (NCBI taxonomy): domain Eukaryota; kingdom Metazoa; phylum Chordata; class Mammalia; order Rodentia; family Muridae; genus Montemys; species Montemys delectorum. The sequence continues at coordinate 22,217 of JADRCD010215972.1, read as the reverse complement.
ACACACTGGCAGGCAAGGCACTGCAGGGCCCTTTGCCTGTCACGAGAAGTGGGGCTGCAGTCCAACATTCGTACCTGTCCAGGGTCTGGGGCTGCTGGGCTTGCTTGCACTCTGCAGGCCATGCAGTCCAGCTGTCTGGCCCTGTCCTTGAGCTCCAGGTCACCAAGGTCTTCACTGTCACTCTCAGAAACCCCAGCCATGGATGGTGACAGGGTGGTGGGGACACTGTTGGGGGGCAGAGTGGCCAGGAATGCAGGAAGGGAGAAGATAGCCAGGAAACGAGTCTTTAGCAGGAGGTAGGCTGGGTTGTCCTGGAACTGTCTCTGGATCAGCTCCAGGGAGGCTTGGAGGGCTCTCGCCTTGGGCTCAGGTTGGGCCCCAGCTGCCTGGCTGGCCACCAGAGAGGAAGCCTTCTGCTCTAAGTCCTGTTTATGGAGGAGGAGGCTGGACAATGCTCGCAAGCTGCACAGAGAAGGGGGGTGATAGGGCATCCTGCTTCCCAGCGGGGGCACACAAGCACCTTGGCACCCCTTCAGCCATGTGGTGGTGGCCGCCTCACTTTCCTGTGAAAGAAGACTCAGGTCCAAAGCCTTCTTTTCAGGCCCAGCTATTTCTTTCTTTTCGGGTGGTATTTCCTCTCCCTGAGGTCCTTTGGGTTCTGTGTCTGTACTGGCTGGAGGCTGTTCCAGAAAAGCAGGAGTCTTGGCGGGGGAAGGTAGCTGTTTTGCTTGTAGTCCTATGGTCTCAGGGGTCATCACTGACTGCGGGAGGCCCACCACAGCTGGCACTTGGACAGAGAGCAGCTTCTGAGTTGTGAGAACCCAGTTGACAGGCAGGCTGGACTTGGTTGCCAGGGGCTGCCCACTTGCCGGTGGTTGCGCAGACAGCTGAGTGAGGCTGGGGGCTGCTGGGAGGATGGGCAGGACCTTGGGCAGGCTCTGCTTCTGGGATGTGGTAGAGGTCTGTCCTAGAGTACTCAGGGGGCAGCCTGTGGGGACCTGCCCGGGGGCTAAGGCTAGGCTCCTAAAAGCAGCAGGGGCTGCAATCTGGGTCCCTTTGTGGGAAGGATTTAGGGAAATGGTTTGTAGGCTGGGGAGCTGCTTGTCTGTGGCTGAGATCCCACCCACCTGCCAGGAGCCAGAAGGACTTGAACTGACCATCACTGGTGCCACAGGTACGGAGAGTTCTACACTGGACGTTGCAGGGCCTACTACTGGGGAAGCACGGGGGGCTGGCAGCAGAGGGGGATGGAAGATCACAGGTGAGGAGACCAGCAGCTGGCTGCTGAGGCCAAGAGCCTGAGTGGCCTTCTTAGCATGGGACTCACGGAGCCGCTTCTCCCGAAGCAGCTCAGATACAGTCTTAGGCTTTGGCCGGAGGCCACGTGGGGCTGCTACGGGAACTTGGAAGTGGGTAGCCTCAGCCCTGCAGGACCCCAGCCGTGGACGCCCTTTGTGGCTGGCTCTCTTTGCAGCTTGCTCACCCGGCATGCTTGGAAGAAGGCAGCCTAAAGGAAGAGACAACCAGCTTGATGAGAACTTCAGGCTCTGTGCCCAGGGACACCAGCAAGCCCACATGTGAAACTCCAGCTCTCCTCATGAGCCCCCAACCCAAGGCACTCTGTTCACAGACAGGGCAGCGATGCCAGAGTCAGCCCAACGATGAGAGACTGGCTTCTAAACCTCTAGCCCTAATGTGACACAGCATAACCTGAGCCCTAATGTGACACAGCATAATCCCCTCAAGCCCCCAGTGGCAGCCCAAAGGTGAAAGCCCAAGCAGGTTCAGGACTTTCTAGCCCATTCTCAGGGCCACTGGCTGTGCTAAGGCTGTGGCTCAGATGCATGGCATGTCCCACCATGAGAGAGAGAGAGAGAGAGAGAGAGAGAGAGAGAGAGGACAGAAGTGGCATATGGTACCTGTGCTGTTCTTGCCATTAGAGGATGCCTGTAAAGAGAAGAGTCAGGCTGCAGAACCTCTGCTGGATCCCAGCACTTCTTTCCACTCTCCACCCAACTCTGGGGGCCTCCCATCTGCACTAAGCTCAGGGGCCCTGGGAATGGACAGCTGCTACTCTAGGCTTTCTAGACAGCCCCACTAAAGCTACCTGGCCACAGCTTATCAGGTCATCACCGAGCAGTGTGGAGTTGGGGCTATGGGAACCAGCGTTCTATTCTGGTTCACTGTCTTCCCCAGGTGACAGGACTCCAAGGTGATACCTCTCCCAAACTAAGCTCATGAGTTTGGTTCCTAGAATAGATGATATTAGTGACTTACAGAGACCAGGGCTTGTGCCAGCCAGCCCACCTGCCCACCACAGCCTACCTTGCACCTGCCTCAGACTCTAATCAGGCCTCCCGTGGGGCTCCTTACACAGATAACTCCCTGAGAAGGTATGGTGGGGGGTGTTGTCAGGAAGAACCACACTTTTCTATGGAAATGTCTAGGAACTGCCACCACCCCCTGCCCCCTAAGGAAAAGGTTGAGAAACTGAACCTGGGCCACTCTGGGACAGAGATGGGCAGTATTTGTTCTTACTTCTTTTTTGAGGAAGGGGCTCATGTGGCCTTGGCTGGCTTGAAACTTGCTATGTAGACTAGGTTGATTTTTGTACTCATGGAGATCTGCCTGTTTCTGCATTCCAAGTGCTGGGATTAAAAGCACATGCTACCACACAGAATTTGTCCTCACTTCTTGTTGTCAGTATATGTTACCTGCAGGAGATGTGGCTGGGTGTTCTGGGTGCCAGGCTGGAGCAGTGCAGGTGGTTGACTTTTCCTCTCTCGAACCACCTCCATGCAACCCGCAGTATCAATCTGCAATAGCTGAGAGACCTGAGAATAAGAGCCCCCCTGCTCCAGCCTGCACTGGGCCAGGCCCAAAGACGATCAAGGAGATTGAGAGCAGCCCAGATGATGGCTGTTTCAGGAGAGACCCAGACCTCTAAAGGGAGGCCATGACAGTTTCAGAGCCTCCAGCCTGGACTTGGGTCTCACACTCCTGTCTCTTCTTCCAGTGAGGGCCAACACAGGTCCTGCCTTGCCCCAAGCCTGCCGCCTCATCCTAGAACTGGGTCTGGGTGCTGATCTCTTTTCTAAGTCACTGTTTAACTCTAAAGATGGCAATTGCTGAAGAGCCAAAGATCCCTTTCCCATTAGTCAGCTGAACTGTAGGTTACCAGGAAGCCAAAGTGCAATGACTCTCATGTGTGAACCCACTGCAAGCTTCCTATTTTCACCAGAAAAACAGAACAAAGCAGGCAGCACTCTGCTGGGGCTTACCTGAATAAACAATGTGAACACCGGAGTGCTGGCCAGGCGGGCACATTCTAACTGCATCCTGATACTGTCAGCTAGAGGACAAGGGAAAAGGAGCTCCAGTTTTGAAGTTCCCCCAAAAAAGGATCCCCAAGACAGAAGAAGGAAGAGCAGCCTCAGAGCTCCACACTACCTCAAAGAGCAGAAGGTAAGACCCCAAATCTCACTGCCCCTTGTTTCACAAGGTCAGGCAGAAAAAGAGTGGCCCGGGCTGGAGAGATGGCTCAGTGGTTAAGAACACAGACTGCTCTACTGAAGGTCATGAGTTCAAATCCCAGCAACCACATGGTGGCTCACAGCCATCCATAATGAGATCTGATGCCCTCTTCTGGGATATCTGAAGATAGCTACAGTGTACTTACATATAATAAATAAATTTTAAAAAAGAAAAAAAGAAAAAAAAAAGAAAAAGAGTGGCCCAACTGCTCAGTCTCAAACTCTTCAGGGATAGTCCTGTCTGTCCTTCACAGACCTGCCCTCCCAAGGACCCATTCAGGCTACTTTGCTATGGATCAGTCCAACACAAGGAGTGGTGCTTGCTCCCGCTCCCACCCCTCCAAAGAGCTCTGGGCAGTACCTTGAGTCTGTACAATTGCAGGTTTCCGGGCAGCTTGTGTGCAGGCCAGGTTGATGTCACCCACCCAGGGTATAACAGCCAGCAGAAGCCTGTGCTTAAGGAGCCTGCGATGGAGAGCCTGTCTCTTGCGTCTCTGCTTATTCTGGAAAGTCCCATGCCACAGCTGCCGCAGATGGGGCCCAACCATTCCGTTACCAGGGTCAGACCCTGGGCGTGAATTAGGCAGGGGTGGCTGCCTCCGTCTTTCCATCATCAGTGTATGGCTCTGGGTGGTTGGATGAGTCCTGATTAACTTCAGCATTTTCTCTAGGGGCACTTTCAACACATGCTGTATATCAAGAGACCTTGTGAGGCCGGCTGACCATAGCAGGATCTGGTACAGGCCTGCCATTGTGCAGTTTTAACACCCCCTTGTGAGAACCCCATTTACTATCTGGGAAAGTACTCTGTGGTAAGGTTAATGTGGTCTTAAAGTAGGGCCCGCCTTAGCTCCCTCTCTAAGAGACAGATGTTCTGGCCCACATGGCAGGCAGTACCATGAGTGAGCTGACTGCATTGTCAGCAATCCCCAGTACAGAGCAGCAGAGAAGCCTGTGCAGTCCAAAAGGCTGCTCCAGCCACTGCCAGAGCTACATCTGAGAACAGAGGGGTAGATGCACAACCAGTCAAGTTGGACTGACACTACCCAAGGACAGCTGCAGGACTCAGAAGCTGGAGGTGGGGAACTGCCCACTTAGATGTGCTCTGAAGAAGTCCTTACAGCCTTTAAAGCAAATGACTTGGGGACAATGGAGGCTGCAACTCCTATGAAGGCCACTACCACTGCACAACTCTGAAACCAGCTCCAAGCAGCAATTCTAGTGAATAAAGGGACAAGGCTTTTGCCAGGTCAGAAACCAAACTGCCACACTGTCCAGAGTGAGAGCTGTAGTGACCACCAAGAGCACAGAGCACCCACTACTCCTCCTGCTCACATTCTAGAGGCCTACCTTGCAGGTGGGATCCTTCACACTTGCTAGGTGAGTGTCCGAGAAGTGTAGGAACTGGACTCCTCTTGGAACAGTGCTGTGGGTCTCATAGGGCGCCTGCACCTGGTTTTTCTCAGGAGCAGAGACTGTGGTAGAACCTTCCTTGTGGTGATCCTGAGTGCAGCAGGAGACAGCTGGGTGTTCTGGGTAGCACCCTGTCCCTTCTCTTTGCGACTGGCTGGTGATCAGCCTGGTAGGAACCCATAGGTCAATGTCTGGCACTCTGTGCTGTTGAGGAGCCAATGTTCTACTGTTTTCCAGAGACTCTTCCAGCTCCACATCTGAGTCTTCACTGCTACTGCTGCTGCTGCTGCCATAGTCCTCACTGCCGCCACTGCTGCTGCTGCTGCTGGAGCTCCACTGGCTACTGTGATGGGGCCTCTGCCCTCTCCTCCTCTGGAGACGCTGCTTCTTCTGAGGGGAGGAATAGGCTGCTTCAGGCATGCAGGTAACAGAGAAACAGGATACCCTATGGAGAGGTTCCTTAAGGATGAACACCTCCAGGACCAGAGCACATGGCTGCTGCCTCTGCCCTTGGCCTCTTGATAAGGACATGCAGGGGCCAAACCTTTGCACTCCCTTCCCAGCCTACAATACCTCCTCCTGCCCAAGCACTCTTAGAGGTTATGGGGCTTTCGCTGAGCTCAAGCAAAGCATACACACAGAAAGCAAACAAATGTCTCACCCTGGCCAAGATTTTCCACTTGCTCAGACACTGGGAGCCCGACCGATGTGGCAGTTCAGAAGCTATTCTTGCCCAGTGACCTGCAAGAACAGCCACAGTAGACCAGCCTCAAGGACACAGGCTAGGCTCTGAGGATGGGCTTCCCTCATGTACTTGGTGAGAGCAGCTGTGTTTGTCAGCATCTGAATCTCAAGGCTGACCAGCTCCTGAGGAAGTTCTGGCACACACAGGTAGGAACTGTCACCTAATGTCACTGCAGGCCCTGTGTCACTGCTGCACTTAGGCTCTAAAGAGACGTTGCCAACTCTGTGCCTAGTGCTGCAGAGGGACACACACAACCATTGCACTTCTAGGGCAGTGTGATAGCCGGTGGGAAAAAAAATCTCTTGTGTTTTGCAAGTCATATTAGGTTTTTTTCTGAGGAAGTATCACCAATATCAGCAAGATTTGACCACAAACACTTAGCTCTCTCCTGCCCTGCTGTAAAAAGTTGAGAACTACAGCAAATGCAAGTCACAAAAGATCTGAATGAAGCTGGACACAGTTATGTGTGCAAATGCGGGCTTGCACATACCTCCTGAATGCCAGGATTAAAGACATGCACCATGTCATCTGGTTTCCCAATTTTCTGAATATCTAGTCATCTTTAATGGGAGCATGGGGCTGGGACTTGGAGGCATGCTTGCCTAGCGGTAGTGAGGTTCTGGAGTCCATGCCCATCCCCATCCTCTCCCCTCCCCTAAAAGAGAACAGCATTTGCAACTGGGAAGGCTAAGAATGAGGCAGAAGCTGATTTGAGGACAGCCTAGGATCAGGAAGATGGGCTGCGAGACTTCAAAGTCTGATCAGAGTCAGCAGTAGTAGGTAATAATGTCCGACAACTCACCAACACCATATTTTTCTATTAACTGGATTAGTTGTTGTTCTTCTTTTGCATTCCACCGACCCTTCTTCAAGCTGAAATGTAATCTTCTGATGTAGCTGAAAATAGTGTGGAAACAGAGGGACATTTTAGATGCTAAGACTCCTTCACTGTTCTCCGGCCTTCTCAGTGATTTCTTAGTAAAATACCACAACAAGCAAAAACAAAAACAAAAGTAAAACAATAAAGACAAGATGGACTTCATCAAAAATTATTTTGAGACAGGGCTTCTCTGTGTCTGTCCTGACACTTACTCTGAAACTTGCTTACAGAGATCCTTCTGCCTCTGCTTCCTAAGTGCTGGGAATGAGCACATAGGAAGTCATGAGCTACCACTGCCCAGAACATTTCAAGACGTTTATGCTTTAAGGCAGTGGTTCTCAATCTTCTAATTTGTGACCCTTTAATACAGCTCTTCATGACCCCCCCAACCATAAAGCTATTTTTATTGCTACTTCACAACTAATTTTGCTACTGTTCTGAACTGTAATATAATTGTCTGTGCTTCTGATGGTCTTAGGTGACCCCCGGGAAAGGTTCAGTCAACACCCTCCCTACCAAGGGCTTGAGACCCACAGGTTGAGAACCACTGCTTTAAGGCATCTTGTAAAGAAAGGAGAAAAGAGCCGATGATTAGTGTTTGCAAATCCTGCATCTGACTTTCATTCTGAACACTTAAAAGCCAGCAATCCAAAGACAGGTAATTTAAATCAAGGAAGGGACTTGACCAATGTTTTTCCAAACAGATATATACATGTAAGAAGCCAGTAGGCACAAGCAATGAGGCTGCACTTAGCCATGAGGGGCTGCTGCTGTAAGAACCCACTCCACAGGCACTTGGAAGGGTAGCTACAAGCCCCACATGCTGCTTGTGGGAGCACGAAAGAGAGACATTTTGCAAAGTATGGCAGTCCCTCCAAAAGCCAAACACAAGAGTCACTGACCCAAGGACATTCCTGAGATAAATAAACATGCCTTGATAAATATTTGCCCAAATGTTCAGAATGTTCTCAAGGCTCGTGGACCTTTTATCCAAATGCATCACATAGCATTTATCAGAATGACCTTCCCTGCAAATGCCAGGACTCCAAATTTGTACCCCACACTTTCTTCCTGACAATGAAGGATGTCCTGTGAACATTCTTGTCTAATTTACCAGCTCCTGGGATGCAGGGATACTGGGATGCAGGGATACGTGAATTTTGCAGGTGCAGACTGTACTGCCCCAGCACAATGCTGTCCCATGCTCTGGTTTTTCTGGAGGCTGTGATCTGTGCCCCAGGAATACTTGTTACCGTGTGTGTGTGTGTGTGTGTGTGTGTGTGTGTGTGTGTGTGTTCGTGTTTTAAAATGGTTCCCCTCCATGTGTGAAATATTTCACTGTGGTTTTGACTTGCACTTCTGAAATACGTGACTCTGAGCGCCTTTCCACGGGCTTTTCGGTGTCATGTGCATCTCTGGAGACAAGTTTGTTGAAGGCCTTTGCCTTTTTGAACGGGATTCTGCAGGGCTGCTCAGTGTAGATTCTTTGTAGGTGATCAGTATGGTTTACATTAACAAGGTAAACTAAAATACATCTGAACAAAGCACTGATAGAAAATAGGGAGGAAAGGAGAAAACCTCCCTGCTGAGGACCTCCCACCAGCGACAGGAGGACATCTGCGGAGTCACACTAGCATTTGACTCCTTGTGGACAACAGAAATATCAAAGTCCTGCTTTTTAACAGTGCCAAACCCGGTTTGAAAAGCCCCTGTGGGCATATGCCTGCCTAACAGAAGTGTGACCCAAGCAAGTCGCTCCTTCAGCCAGTGCGGGCAACTCACCGGTCTCTGCACTGGGCATCGCTCCTACCTGGCACCTCTTCCCGGATTTTAAACCAGTCCTGCGCCCCATACTTGGCAACAGCTTGAAGCAATTTCTGCAGGAAAGAAGCAAACAGAAGGAAGCTCCACGGGCTAGCCATGACTTCCCCACCCCAGGCCTCTCAGCCAAGGAGGCCGTGTAACCGCACCTAGGACGACCAGTCAAACTTCCTGGGAACTCTGTTCCCCGGGGGCCAAACTTACAGCATCTTCCTCTGGGGCCCAGAATCCCCTTTTCAGGCTGGGATCTAAGCTCTTGGTCCAACGGTAGATCAGTTGCATGGAGTCTCTCCCTTCCATGAAGTAGACAACTGGGGACAGAGAAGACAGGGATTTCTCTCTCTCCTACAGAGGCAATAAGCAGGGAACAGGGTCCTCCCAGAAGCTACAGAGAAGACTTACTCTGTCACCAGGACGCCCCTCCCACTTCTCCCTAGTATAACTATAAACTCTTCTTCAAGTCTCTGCTTCCAGGCACCTGGGGCCTCAGGCCTCTAGGGCTTGGAGCAGCTCAATGAACTGAAAGATGCTATTGGATGTGGTGGGGCTTACTCCTGCGGTATGGGATATGGTTCCCAACGCGCATCTCTTGGACCAGCTGGGTGAGCATGTGGTCTTCCTCCTCTGTCCACTCCTTGCGTTTCAGGGCTTTGTTGTATTGCTGGAATTTCTGCAGGCACTGGAAGGCACTGCGGCTTGTCTTCCCAAGGCCAGATAGAAACAAATGGGCATTATTGGGCTTCATCCTGCACAGGCAGAAACACCCAGAACAGTCCTCCAGAAGACCCAAGTGCTTCCAGGAGACAGGTGGGCCTGCGCCACAGGCAGCACTCTGTGTAACAGAACTCTCCTCTCCCAGGCTTGCATCAGGTAATGGTTTGCTAGATTATGTTTGGGACCCAGGGCAGGAGCAGCTCAGAGAGGACTCTACAGCTTATAGAAAGAAAACTTGGCCATAGACAGCTCTGTTTGTTGTTAATACCAGCATAATCCCGAAGCAGGAGAGGTGCCAAGAGTTTGAGGTAAATGGTGATATTTTCACAGACAAGATGGAATTTAAAGTTAAAAAGATGAAAGAGTCACATTTCTTTAAAAGCACAACTTACCAAACAATTCCTAATGCTTGCTGTGTGTACCTAACTCCACTCCCAATCCAGAAGCCCATGTCCTCCTACCCTTCCAAGGTCTCCTTACCCCGAGTTCCTCTGCAACCAAATGCCACTCCAGGTGGCCATGTGTGGCAGCGATGGCTTTTAGCCTCTCCACTTCTTCTGTGCTCCATTCTTGCTTATTGATACTTGGATGCTCAGAACTCTGCCAGAACTTCCGGATCTCCTCTGCACTGCGGGCTCCTTCAAACTACACCCACGAGAACAAAGCCTTCAGAGTTGTTGCTGATGCCAAGCATATGGCTCCTGGCCAGATTGCCACTGTCTGCCAGCCAGTGGCTTCAGAGGCCATGAAGCAAGGGGACTCATTTGTGCAACCAAACAGCACTGAAGACTGTCTATCTCAGGAGTGGGACCCTGTCAGCTGGGGTGGGTCCCGTGAAATCCTTTGCCACTTCCAACTCCCAGGCATCCTTGTACTGGAGACTTCACAGTGGGTTAAGACACAAGGGACAGTGAGGCTTCATCAACTAGTTTCCACCACACTTGACTTACAAGCACTATGGTAGCAGTGGGCACCTAGATCTTCCTTACGTTAATATTGGAAATCTTCTCCCAGTCGTGGCTGTCCAGCCGATTCCCCAACAACACTTCCTCTGGGAGCTGGCTAAAGCAAAAGACAGGAGCCGGTATCATGCAAGGCCTAAGGCTCTTCCCAGGACCCAGGCAGCCCCAGCTTACTTGATGTCCTGAATCTCTTTCTCTGCTTCCTTAATCTGCTTCTCTAGGGCCTGCCTTTCCAACTCACTGGAGACTCGGCTCTGTTTTTCGTGTAAGTATTCAAGCCTGCAAGGCAGGTAGAGTAGAGGAGAGTTGTGGGTGGGATGTACTGTGTAAGCTGAGGCCCTGCTCTCTGAACTGCTCTTGTTCAAGCCTCACAGCTCAGTGTTGGAAAGCCTGCACAGGAATGTGCTTTCTCTTCTGCTTTGATCCCTTACCACAAAGGGAGACCTGGCACCACCTCTGAGGTGGCCCTACCACCAGAATAGCACCAATAGGGTAGGAGTTGCCAGGCTGTTTATATTGGCAGGTGGTAGCTGCTTGTACCTCAAGAGTCTGGATCCTCTGCTAATCCTTATCTTCCAGGACACAGACATCTCAGGCAATCTCAACTTAGTTTCGCAGCCTTGGAGAGAAGAACTGGCTCTCTCACACATCAGGAAAACCGCCATTCCCACCATCAATACTGAGCACCAATGATGTCAGCACCAGAGCTAATGTGTCTTTTAGGGCGGGGCCAGAGGGCACTAGCTACCTCTGGACGTGTGTATTCAATACTGATGGTGGCAATCCATCAAACAATAATGCTCCTCACTGCGTATTCACGTGATACCCTTTGGTCGTGTGGTGTGTACCCCTCAATGGACACTGACGTCACGGAGCTCAAAGGGCAGCAGGAGAGGCCGAGCATGCAAGGATGGCCTCACCAGCCCCACAGCTGCCTGGCTTTCCGCTGTGGGCACAGCGAGGATGATCTGTTTCCAGACTTACTTCAGCAACTTGGGCTGGAGAAGGCGTTGCAGGCGGTCACTCACTACAGACTTCCTGAGCAAGGCTTTCTCCCAGTGCTTCCCTGAGGAGGAGGCGGAGGAGAGGGGATAGCAATGTGATGTCGGACATACATGTCCACTGAATCCTCTCTACAACCCTACCCTACCTGCTGTCCCCTGCTCCAGAAAGGTAGTGGCTACATCTCTGGATGCCAGTAGGGTGGCTAGCCAGAACCCCTTCCAGCCCATGAATCCATCTTCTACCCAAAGGCTAGTTCAGGGTATTCTTTCAGGGTTAAGTGTTCTGAGAATAGCTAGAGTTGGGATGGCTACATGTATGGCTCAGCCTGAACCCCACTCAGCACTGGAAAGGCAAAGTATCAAGTGGCCAGTCCCAATGATAAAGTCCTGAAGGAGTCCATGACGCCATAAGGATAGGCCTGAGAATTATAGCGTCTGCCTAGAAGAGGCCAGGCTGTGGGATGCCCTCTGTCATTTCCATGGTTGGAGGATACTCATCCAAAGGCCTGCCTGGACTCTTACACTTGGTCACCAAGAGCTGTTCAAAGGCCTTGATTCCCTGGGTAGCCTTCTCCCGTGTTTCTTCATTGGCAGGAGGCCCCTGTCAGAGTGTACAGTGTTATAACATGACACACCAACCACACTCACCCTCCAGGGAACCTACTGAGACTCAGAATCTTCCCTCCAACCTCCTCATGTGCTGCCCACATGGAGGGCCAGGCCCAAGACTTCTGTACTACAAGCTATTACTGAGTGAAAAACTCTGGACATGACCCACCCAGTACAAGGAAGTGGCCAGACACTCCAGGAAGATGCAGGCACACAAGGGCATCAGCAGTTTGAGATTTATACTACTGACTTGCTAAAATGCCGTGATTCTTTTAGAGAATGTAGACCCAAGGGAACCCAGCAGCACCCACAGCAGCAGGCTGTGCACCCACAGCAGCAGGCTGTGGAGAAAAGAGCCCTTCCTCCCAGGACACACAACCAGCTGCTGAGAGGGCTCACTGCTACTCACCACTCCAGTCACCTTGTCCTTGAAGTATGGCTTCAGGAAGTGGCCTATGTACATGTATGAGGGCAGGCTTCTGCCAGCCTTCACCTTGGGGCATTTGGTCCCAGACAGATCAAACAGGATCTCCTCCTGGGACAAAAGCAAGGCCATCGGTGGGCCAGGTAGAGAAAGAGGGTAGGCCAGGTAGGTGAGCAGATTCACTCTGAGCCCTGTGCTGGGAACTTGATCCAGTGGGGCACTGAGGGTCAGGAGGAGTTAGCCAGGTGTTGAATAGGCCATCTTACCTGCTGCTCCTGGTTCTGGGCTAGCAACTGGCTAACCTCTGCCAGCTTTTCCCGGATCACCTCCTGGTAGACCATATTTAGCTGCAGACAGGTTTCTGGGTCTTCAGGGAGAGCTTTGTCCTTGGGGTCCTCCTCATCATTACTGCCCTCACTCGACCTTTCCTCTTCCTAGTTAGGAGCCAGAAATGGAGCATGAAGAGATGGGACACAGGCAGCTCCTCTTTGTTGCCAAGCTCAAACCTGAGCCCACAAAGGGCTCTGCAGCAGCCCTAGTACACACCCACTGACTGTGGAGCCCTACTGGAAGGAGGGAGGAGTTATAGAGAGCCCATTATCCTCAGGCTAGAGGGTGTGCATCTTTCCAAACCAACATGAGATCTGCTTGTAAAGTGTATGCTGGGGTTGGGGGTTGGTGTACCACAGCAGGCAGCTTCCATTTTTGCAACAGACATCTCTGTGGAACCTGAACTTCACGGCAAGTTTGTGTCTCCACCTCGAACACCTCAAGGGTCAGATCTCAGCAAGGAAATTCCCTGAATAGCAACCAGGGTCAAACGACTCCAGAGCTGTGTCAGCCTATTGAGCAGACACATAGTCCTTAAACACTAACAGGACTCTGTACTTGCTTGTTTGGTGAGGAAATAAGCAAAACGAACAAAGCATGGCTAGCAACACTGGCATGACTAGACCTCTGCCAGATGCTTTCCTGAGTCATCCATGGAAACCACCATCTAGACGGGGAAACAGCAGCACAGTTGCTTAGCTGTGGGCAGGTCCCAGACAGGCTGCCTCTCACACCTGATGTTTTGACTGTGAACTCAGGAAAAGCCAGCAGCTCTAGTCACCAGCCTGTTAGAGTGGTTACTTCTGTACTTCTAGGGATAAACCTTAGTTTTGATAATAATTTGTGTTCAGAGGTATAGCTTAGTGGTTGAGTGTGAGCCTACTGTGAATGAGAACCTGGATTCCATTTCTAGCACCATGAAAATAAGTAAATACTTTGTAATGCTCTATCTTCACAATAAATAGGCATTAGTTGTAGAAAATCCCACAGGCATGCAAACTTGGCCTCTTGGGTCAGTTTGGAAGGTAGTAACAGATATGGCCCAGCAGCCTGGCCTTGGTAAGCAGCAATTACCAAGATGGGGGCACCAGCAGTTTCCAAGTCCTCATCAGGCAGGGAATCTGTAAGAAACCCAAGCACACTATGTTGGAATGGGAGCATGAGCAGCGAGGGTATGCTGCAGACAAAACTGAACACTCAGAACAGGGTATCACTGGAGCGGGAAGCTCAGAGAAGAAATTCTGGGTATCTGGGCCATGGAGACTATTCAAGCTGATTGGCTGAACTCTGGGTCCTCCCCTCCCCACCAGGATTCACCACTGCTTAGAAGGCCCCAGGCCAGATGGCAGCAGAGGTGGGTATATAGTCAGCAGCCCTGACAGCTAAGGCTAAGAGACTGGAACAAACTTTCTTACTGAGGTAAAAGCAGAGGACAGTTTGGGCAAGACACAGAGTCTGACCATGGAACAGTCCACAGCCTAATACAGCTAAAGGGTGCAAGCAGCTGTTCCAGCCATGCCATGCTAGGCCAGGCACATGGGCACACCTGCTTCGGAGTCCGAACTGAGACTGGATTCAGAGACCTCAAGGTGGACACTGGAGGATCCAGGGTACAAAATCCTTTCGAGCTCTTGGATCTCCTGTGTTATTTTCTCTCGTTCGGCGTCTATGTCCATGGCTTCAGCCTGCCTTCAGAATATGAAACATGAGAAACTGAGTGTGCCTGGATCTCATTCTCTTTCAGACACATACTTGCTGGAGATGGCAAGGGCCTGTTCAAATGCAGACAATGGATCACTCAGATGGAAATCAGCTTGGGGTTGAATTCCCTGAGGTTAAATTCCTACAAGTCACAACACTTTTTATTCCCAGGAACTCCTGCTCTTGACTCAACACCTAAAAATGACCCTACTTTCCCAGAGGCCACCACCAGCACAGGTAAAAACACTTGCCTCTGTGCCCTAAGGTGCCCAGGTGGTCACCAAGTGCAGAGCAGCAGACATTCATCCCTTGTGATCTAAACCTATAAACAGAGGTGTGGGTGCCCTGCTCTCCACAGTGCTGAATGGCCAGGTATCAGAGCAAGGCTTTGCTTACTCCATGATCTATCTTTTCAGAATACCACCTGGCATACAGTGTTGTCTGACACTGAGCAGGCTCCTGCTAAAGCACAAAGGAGGCTTCTCCTTTGGTACACTGTAAGCAAAGACTGATGGCAAAGGAAATTTGGAAGAGAAGTGTGAAAGACCATTATAGAAAACACAAGCTCAGGTGGGTGAGACAGCTCACCATGTAAAGGCCCTTGCTCCCAGGCCTAAGGACCTGAGTTCAGTCCCAGTAATCAATGGTGAAGAGACCCTACTCACCAGTAGTAGCAAGGCAGTTGGGGTCCAGTGCTCCCTTCGTGGCTGGATTCGATAAGCCAGGGGTGGCCTGTGGTGCAGCAGCGCGTGCAATAGGTTAGAGTAGCAGTTCGGAGCACAGCACTGAGGTTTCCCTCAGACCTCTCCCCCTACGGCATACCCACATACACACAAGTAAATAAACAAGCATAATAACTATAAAAAGCTGGGTGTAGAAGTCAGGTATAGTGACACACACCTTTAATCCCAGGAATCAGGTGGATCTCTGAGCTTGAGGCCAGCTTGGTCTACAGAGTGAGTTCCAGGACAGCCAGAGCTGTAAAAGAAACTTTGTCTTCAAAAACAAAATAAGCCAGGTGGTGGTGGTGCACACCTTTAATCCCAGCACTTGGGAGGCAGAGGCAGGCGGATTTCTGAGTTCAAGGCCAGCCTGGTCTACAGAGTGAGTACCAGGATAGCCAGGGCTACACAGAGGAAACCCTGTCTCGAAAAATAAAAACCAAAAACCAAAAACCAAAATAAACACACAAAAAGCTGAGTGTGGTGGCACACAATTTAAACCCCAGCACTTGGGAGGCATAACTACATGGATCTCGAGCCAGAAATGAAGAGAAACATCCTGCTTGACTTCTTCCTACTAAGTTGTTGCTAACAGTCTTTCTCTCGCTCTACCCCCACCTCCACCCCCACCCCGACAGGGTTTCTTTGTATAGCCCTGGGTGTCCTGGAACTCACTCTGTAGACCAGGCAGGCCTCAAATTCAGAAATCCGCCTGTCTCTGCCACCCAAGTGCTGGGACTAAAGGCGTGTGTCACCACCACCCAGCTGTTGATAGCAGTCTTAATTGACTACAACAAAACAAAACAATCCCCATTCAACGACATTCCTTACTCATACAGGGAACGTTTGTCAACCAAACGTTGGCTGCTTGTTGGCTAGAAGCAGCCGATCTGCAGACCTAGCAATAACCACTGGATGCTTGGCCTCCAACGAAAGAATAAAGTGTGTTTTGAGGCAGCAGCCCATAGCACCGCCCACGTGAAGGAAGAAAAAGTCACATGTTCAAGTCCTGAGTTGGGAGCCACGGTCCGCCTATAATGACATCAGAGACACTTTGCCGCCTGTCCCTTCTAAGGGCATAACCTAACTCCGGGGTCCAGTGCTGGATTCGATAAGCCAGGGGTGGCTGGTGGTGCTGCAGCGCGTGCAACGGGTTAAAGCAGCGGTTCGGAGCACAGCACAGTACAAATCCGGATCCGCATCTCACCAGCTACGGGACCTCGGCTGGGCTCCGGACGCGGGCTTTCCGCTCCAGCAATGTCCTGGCCACGCCAGGCCTCGGTTTCCCTGTGCCGGCTGCCCTGCCTCTCCTGGATACAACGCCTGCTACTTGCCGCCCGCCAGTGCTCACCTGCTAGTTTTCCCTTCCAAACTTCACAGCCAGCATCGTCGCCCAGGCGACCACACGCACATCATACCAATGGCAGTCGCGGAAGTCCGTAGGCTTGCACCGGAAGTCCCACCCAGGCTGCGGCGCAGGGCATGCTGGGATGTATGCTGGGGGTAGGGGGCGGGGCCCTAGCTAGGCGTTCAACTTTCTCCAGGTTCGCTGGGTTATGTACTTAGTCCCTGGTGTTCTGGGTTTGGATGAATGATCAGTGTGTCGTCAAGTACTTTCCCGTGTATGGTATTCTCGGAGACCACAACCTGGGACCACCAGAAGTGGACATTCATTCACTGAGGAATATTCTGCCTGGCCAACACATCACAGAGCTGCTGGCTAAGGGGAGTGGTGGAGGGTCTGTCTCACTCTTATGAAACAAAATACCAATCATATTATTCACAGCTTCCTTAACTCTACTATCCCTAGGAAGCTGGGTCTTCCTAGTGCCTATTAATGCATCTGAGTGGCAGAAGCATGCAATGGCTTGAGGCTCAAGGCTGGTGGAAACCAAGCCTGGCCACTTGCCAATTTGTGGAACCTGGGAAAGGCCTTGGTCTTACGGAGAACTGAGTAGAAGCCACCTAGAAGCTAGAAGTCACCCTCAACACTACTGGAGTGGGGACAGAGTCCTGAAAACAAAGAATGATAATGCATCCCTTTAATCCAACATTCACGAAGCAGAGGTAGGCATAACTCTTGTGAGTTCAAATCCAACCTGATGTACAACATAGCAAATTTCAGAACTATATAGACCCTGTCTCAAAAAAGAAAATAAGAGTCATATCAAGTCTGGCCCAGAATTGGGTTTGGCCAGAGTGAGCCTGGGGCATTAAAGGAAACCTGTAGGTTCCTGGTGTAGGACCTTCTTGGGTGGGCAAACCTGGTACAAACTGTCAGGCAAATTTCCCTAGGGTACTTTTATTTCTTGAGACAGAATCTGTGTAGAACAGACTGATCTAGAACTGTGATCCTTCTGCCTTTGTTCCACGGTACTATAAATAAAGGCACACACCACCATGCTGTGTGGTGCTTGTAAAATTTTAATCTAGGAACACTTCACACATAAATGAAGAGAATAGTGCACAAACAGCTGTGCAGATCTTATTCCACTCACTTGCAGTGGTGGAGAAAGGCTGAGGGCTCCACGTGATGGCAGCTCTGCCTCAAGCCCTGTGGGCATGGTCTTCCTAGTGCCCTGCCACCTTGCACATTAATCTTCTGAGTCACTAACACCCACAGTGGGGGTGGGGACAGCTCCTAAGAGGCTGTGACTTCCCTTGTGAGTTCAAGGGCCCAGTGACTTAGTGCCCTGCCTGATGATTTGCTGCTGGCTTCCGTGGACCCACCCAGCCTCAGTGTGGAGCGTGGAGCTAGGATAAGGCTTATCCAGCATACTGACAATGTAGTGACTCTTGTGATATGCCTGACTCCAGAGGTCAAGAACCTGAGGGTCTGATAAACCAGCAATGACAGGAATATCCTCGTGAGATGCAGACCTTGAGGTTAAAAGAGCAGGGTAGCTCTAAGCATGAATCCCTGAGAAAGCCAGAATGACAAAGCAGTATAAATGATCTTCAGGATTTATTTAGATAAGAAAGCTGTCGATTTCAACAGGAGGGGGAAAGGAAAATTAAAAAAAAAAAAACTCTACAAGAAAGTGGCCCCCAAACCTTGACCCCCTTAGCACTGCACAGGGTGCTGCTTATGTCTTGCTTGTCCTTCAAAAACCAGCCAGACAGCCCAAAGAGCTGGTGCTGACCCCCTAGGTGGGTGTGTGCTTTAATTCCAGTCTGAACTGCACTATGCAAAAGGCACACAGACACATTAACATGCATCAAAACCGACAGCCCCCACAGTAGTGAGTGTATAAACTTTTGCAAGGTGCACAACCTGTGACCTTGGTCCTGTGATCCTGGTGGGAGGACAGCAGCATCTACCACGTGGTGCTGCCTCAGCGAGGCTGCTGACAGCAGGAGCCATCCTGTGAAGGCACAATGTCAACCACCTGCTAGTGAGGCACTGAGTGACAGAATGAGTCCCTGTACAGGCTGCTCGCTTCCACACTGGCTCACTCAGTGTTCCCCTTGATAAAACTGAGGCTGAGCCCGAGCTCATCCTATAGCTAAATTTGAGAGGACAGCGGAAGAAGCTTCTTACAAAACTGTCGTTCCAGCTTTAGTGGTTTCTAAAAACTGCTGGGTTTTATAAAAAGGTCTTCCAGTATACCAGTGAGTCTATTGGACAGTGGGACTTCATGTGAACTGTTAGGTGCCACTGGTGGGACGGAGCCCCGTACTGCAGTGGCCAGTCACATGCTTCGGCTGTGAAATGCTCTGGTGAGGACTGCATAGATAGGAAGACATTTGGAAGATGTGTGGTGCCTTCGGCGCAGAGGTGATGGGACCCAGTGGCACGCAAAGCTTCTCAAGAGTCTGCCTCGTCTTTAACTTCAGTAATTCTGTCGATAGACTTGAGGATTTCAGCAACAAGGTTCAGTGTCTCTGCTCCAGACACCAGCTGCCTAAAACAGAGACCAGGGCCATTATTCCAGCTGTACAAAAGCAGCCAGAGACAGATCTAAAGGAGAGCCCAGGGAGATCCACCATGGTTTGCCACACTGGACTCTGTGTAGCTGCCCTCGGGCCCAAGTGCTTGTGCACTGGCCTGCCACCCTATAGCGAAGCTCCGGGAACGCAACTAAAGATGGTGGGCTGGAAGCCAGACAAGTTCATCAGAAACTGATTCTGAAGTTTGCTCTTTGCTGAGGCCAAGCAAACGATGCAGTGCTTGCAATGGTGTGGGCAGCAGTCACCCTGCAAGCCACATCTCTAGTCATGAGGACTATGCTTTTGTGTTTAATAGGTCAGATGAATTAAACACATTCGGCAGGTTTAACAAGCAGCAGCAGCTTTGGTGAGTGTCTAATCACCATTATCAACAACAGCTGATTAGCGCAGAGTATGCTCACTGTGGCAGACTTCTGGATGGGGGAAGTTACTCCATCCCTTTTAGTTAGAGCTACAGCATGTATAGGTAAGAAGCTGGATTAGAAGCCATGGCACCATCCACATCTATTAGTCAGAAGGTTCTCTGGAACAGGTTAAAAATAAAAATCCTAAAATGGGCATGATAATGCATACCTTTAGTTCCAGGACTTGGGAAATAGAAGCAGGAAATCTCTATGAGTCTGAGGTTAACCTGGTCTACACATAGTGCCAGAGCAGCCAGGGCTACACAGGGAGACTTTGTCTTAAAAACCAAAACAAGGGCTGGAGAGGTCCTGAGTTCAAATTCCAGCAACCACATGGCGGCTCACAACCATCTGTATTAAGATCCAATGCCCTCTTCTGGTGTGTCTGAAGACAGCTACAGTGTACTCATATACATAAAATTAATCTTAAAAAGAAAGAGGGGGGCGCTAGAGAGTCGGCTCAGTGAGTAAGAGCACTGATTGCTCTTCCAAAGGTCTTGGGTTCAAATCCCAGCAACCACCCATAATGAGATCTGACTTCCTCTTCTGGTGCGTTTGATGACAGTTACAGTGCACTTATGTATAATAATAAAATCAATCTTTGGGCAAGCAGGGACTGAGCGAGCGGAGTTGACTGCAGTGAGCGGGGCAGATGGGAGCAAGCAGAGGTCCTAAAATTCAATTCCCAACAACCACATGAAGGCTCACAACTATCTGTACAGCTACAGTGTATGCATATACATAAAATAAATAAATCTTTAAAAAAACAAACAAACAAAACAAAAAACCCTCAAAAAACAAGCCAGGTGAAGTGGTGCATGCCTTTAACTCTATGCTGAGGCGGAAGGACCTGAGTGAGTTCAAGGTCAGCCTAGTCTACATAGCTCCAGGCCAGTCAGTGCTATAGGGTAAGACCCTGTCTCAAAAACAAAAGACTAATCTTGCTTGATTGCCTATATTGTAAGCGAGCAGAGCTGGTTAGCACCTGTCCCTTCCTGGTCTAGTCAGGCTGTAGAGCTAGAACATCTGGTAGCCAGGTCATCCGGGGACTCACTTTATGGATGCATGTGCACTGTTCATGACAACATGGAGGTTCTGCAAGGCCACATCAGTGTTCTGCTTCACCACGGTAAGGCTGGCACCCTGGCCTGACCGCAGGGCTTCATTTTCTCGCCTGTAGTTTGAGAGCTGAGCCTAGAGAGAAAGGTGAACAGTTAGTGCTCCAAGGCAATTCAGCCATACCTCTGCATTACAACAGGCACAGATCTGGACATGGGGATGAGCCTGGCCTTAGCCTACTCAAAACAGGTACTGCTTGCCCTGTAGTCTAGGCTGGCCTTAAATGTGCAATTATCCTTTTGCCCCAGCCTCCTGAATGCTCCAATTATAAGCAAACAGCACCATGCTTGGCTTACATTATTTTTTCCTCCCTGAACTCATGTCTATGAGACTTAACAAAGCACAGTAACAGCTAAACCTTTCTTTTTACTTACCTGAAGCAAATTTATTTCCTGTTTCAGCTTCAAGACATGATTTTCTGCTTTTACAGCCCGTTTCTGTGGCCCCCAAAAAATAAACACAATGTACATCACCAAGGCTGTGTTAATATAGGATACTTACCTCAATAGACAGCAGTGAGCTATAACCTACTGACCTGATTACTCTGCCCATGGATGTCCACCCTTGGGACCTGGGCTCACCAGCATCAGGGACCACCCACCCCAAGAGAGAATCCATTTCCAGTGTCAGGGTATGCTGGCCTACCACAGTACACACACTCAGCATGGTGAGAGCTGCCTGCCGACCTCAGGGTCCAGCTGGGGACTCTGGCAACAGTAACAAGTGCTCTTTTGCAGCAGCAGCCCATCCCCTACCCACTACCCCAGAGCAGAGCCCCTCCGTACGGTCATCAGTTCGAGGTTCTGTTCGACTTGCTGGACCACTGACTCGAGGTCGTGGAAGTCACTTTCCTCCTTGATCATCTTTGCCTCCAACTTCCGTTCGAGCGTCCTCACCCTCAGTAAAGGAAAAACTGAGGTGAGTTCTCCAGACAGTGTCAGGAATGCTTCCAACTGCACTTCAGCCTGATTAACTGGTGAAACCCCTAGAGCCCATGGATGGAGCAATGACCTCCAGCCAGAGTAGCTTCGTGTTCCCGGTGGAAGGCCCAAGTACCATTTTCTCAAGCTCTGCCAACCAAGACAAAATCCAGCTGACTGTGTCTTAACAAGACTAAAACAGAACAGGGAAGTGTGAAAGTGTGTTTGTTGCTTTAGGGTTTAGGGTGACGAGCAGTGAGGCACCTCGCTTGGAGCCCTTGGAACCAGGTTCCCTGAATGGTAGAGGAGGTTTTTAAGGTGATGCCTAACTACAAGTTTACATACATTTCTGTTTGAGTTTCAGAGAAGCTCTGAACCTCATTTAGCTTTCTTCTGAGCTTAGAGTTTTCATCTTTCAGCTGTAGAGAAAAAAAAAAAAAAAATCCTCATTAGTCAGCCAGTATGTCTCCCTCACAAGCGGAACACACTTCTGTTCTTAAATATTTTCTCTTGTCAGTCTGGAGGTGGAACCTTATGCACTGGAGGCAGGGCTGGAGGTGGGAAGACACATCCCATTTGTCCATGAAATGTCTTACTCCTGTTGGTCCTGCCTTCACCTTCCACGTGCTGGGATGACAGTTGTGCACGTCCATGCCCAGCTTTGGAGCATAAACACCCCAGTCAAATGTAAACACCCTCAAGCTCTTAGTACAGAAGATGACTTGTGGCCACACACTTCAATTTTTCTAGGTGATTATGGTTTTAAGGCCTTCCTCCATGTGGGGCATTCAGCAAGATGACTCTTAGACGACACTTCCAATAGATCAAAAGACACTTCATGCTAGCTCGTGTTTGCCTGCCTGTGAGCTCACCATGCTTCTCAGCCTGCTATACTAATTGGGCAGCCGAAACCAAGCCAGGGTGAGCTCTCCATTGAGAGATTCCTTTTTCTCTCTTACCTTTCA
>JADRCD010215971.1:0-20414 GCA_019843815.1 Montemys delectorum | reverse complement strand
GTGTGTGTGTGTGTGTGTGTGTGTGTGTGTGTCTTTGATGGGAAGAAATCAGAAGAAACACCACCTCCTTCAGCTGACTTTCCTTTTTTCTTTAATTCTCAGGGTCCCCCATGGGTCAAACTCAACAGAATCCTGGGAGCAGTGGACATGCAGTACAGTTGTTTTGTGGGTCTGCTCTATGGCATAGATGGGAAAATAGGAAAGAAATTGGAGCAGGTGTGGGTACTTGGGACGGTGAATTCAAGATACGAAGATCAATGTTAAACTGCACACCGGGCAACAACTCAGATTTTGTGGGGACTAAAGCTCATACTGTGTTTTAGCATCCACTTTAAGAAACAACACAGGTTAGGATTGGTGGCTCACATTGTTAACTCAGCTGTTGGGTGTCTGAGGCAAGTGGATCTCTGTGAGTTTCAGGCCAGCCTGGCCTACATAGTGAGTTCCAGGATAGCTAGAGTTACATAGTGAGACATTGTCTTAAAAAACCAAAACCAAAACCAAAACCAAACCAAACCAAACCAAACCAAAACAACAACAACAACAACAACAAACCCCAAAGCCAAACAACCCCCCCCTAAAAAAAAATCTAATTGGTAAAACAGTAGCAATTAACAAGAACAGCATCGAACCCAAGGCCTTTCCCAGGGCTTCGGAAGCTGCATATCCAAAGTGCAGCTCGAAGTTCGTGCTTCCTGCCTCTAGGAAGGAGATGATGAAACAATGCAAACTGATGGTTGATAACAGCAGCTTAAATACTGCAGTGGGTTAAGTAAACACCGAGATGTGCTTCGGATATTTGAAATGAGTTTCTCTGTCTACTCGTTTAATAAGTCAAGCAACAGTTAGTACTGGTTATTTTTATTTCAGTTCTTTGAGAGCCACAGTAGCTGTTAAAAAAGCAATTGGGTGGCAAACCACACTTCCCAGAAGCCCTCGGGCTCAGAGGAACACGCCCCCATCACCACTCTTAGAGGTTCAAAGACTACAATTCCCAGCATGCAGCAAACATAAGGACCACAACTCCCGGCATGCCCGCAGCGGTGACAGGGAAGCGGGGCCTTCCTCCCGCCCCGCCTCCGCCGCCGCTCGCAGCCAATGGGAAGGCTCTGTACTACAGGGTGTGGAGGCGACGGCGCCGTGGGCAAGCCGCGAGTCTAGGAAAGCGGCGGGAAGTTCGTACTACGCTGTGGACGGCGAGTTGGCCGCTCTGGGTAGGGAGCCGTGGGGTGGCGGCGGGTCGGTGGGTACCGCGTCGCTTGAGAGCGGCGCCTGTTCGTCCGAGTGTCGGGCGGCGTCGCGCCTGGGTCGGGCCTGCTCGGAACCCTCGCTCCTCTGTCCGCTCGAGGAGCTGCCGGAAGCCCGGTTCTAGAAGGCCGCCCGAAGCCTGGCCAGGGCCGGGGTGGCGGACACGGGGACAGGGACCGGGACCGGCCGAGCCTGCCTCCTCCTTACCAGAGATGAGGCGAGGCCTCGGGGCACTCCCGGGGCCGCCAACTTCTCGTTTCTTCCCGGGCATTGCTCCTCTGGTCTCTACCGCCGGTGCCCTGTCTCCTGGTGCAGTGTCTTCAGAGGCAAACAGGTTTGCTCTAGCGCCAAAATTTGTTTTAGACCGTTTCCAGTCCAGGTAGCCTTAGGTGTAAAACTGCGCCAGGGTCTTTGAGAGATGGGGACACACGCTAGTCCTGATCCGGTTACTCGTTTTTTTTTTTTTTTTCCTCTATTGTCTTATCGTTGATGTTAACCATTCTTTATGTCTGCGTGTATTTTTTCTTTCGTCCCTCATTACTTTTGGAGCAATTTGGAAACACGATTTTGCCATTGGGAAGGTGTTGGTTAGACTTAGCGGAATTGCCCATCTGTTGAGTCTGGAATTCAAAACAGTGAAAAAATGTAGATCAGCACTTTATCATCATTATCATCATTATTATTTTGGATTTTCAAGACAGTTTTTTTTTTTCCCCTGAGTAGCCTTGGCTGTCCTGGAACTTGCTCTATAGACCAGGCCGGCCTCGAAATCACAAGAGATCTGCCTGCCTCTGCCTACTGAGTGCTGGGACTAAAGGCTTCCGCCACCACTACCAGGCTTAAGAGTTCAGGAGAAAGGCATCTACCTTTTTTGTGACCCGCTGATCATAATGTTTGGGGAAATTAAATTTAGTTATGATTGGGATTAAGTGTCTGGGTGGTTAAGATAATGTTCATCTACCTGTAGAAAGGAATGTAAGTTGACATGACTTAATAATGGCTTTCCCTGTTGCGCTACCACAGATGGCAGACATTGCAGCTCAGCATTACTGATGGAGATGGCACTAACAGTAACATGGGCTGCGTTGGATAACGTGTGTGTTAGGCGTTAGGGATTCCCTATAGCACTAGTATCCAGTACAGATATCGCTTTGATAACTATATAATGGCTGCTGCTTATGCCTGGAGATGCCGAAATGATGAGAGTTTATTTGTTAAACAAATAAATGGTGGAGTTGATGTGTTAAGCAGGGAGCCTGACATCTAGTAAGTTATTGAGTACCCCGGGAATGGTTATATGGAAAGCTTAGGCTGGGTCTTACTCAAGTATGCATGTCTACTGGCTGGTTCTGTGTGTCAACTTGACACAAGCTTGAGCTATCACAGAGAAAGGAGCCTCCCTTGAGGAAATGCCTCCATGAGATCCAGCTGTAAGGCATTTTCTCAATTAGTGATCAAGGGGGGAAGGACCCATTGTGGGTGGTGCCATCCCTGGGCTGGAAGTCCTGGGTTCTATACGAAAGCAAGCTGAGCAAGCCAGGGGAAGCAAGCCAGTAAGGAACATCCCTCCATGGCCTCTGCATCAGCTCCTGCTTCCTGACCTGCTTGAGTTCCAGTTCTGACTTCCTTTGGTGATGAACAGCAACATGGAAGTGTAAGCTGAATAAACCCTTTCCTCCCCAACTTGTTTCTTGGTCATGATGTTTTGTGCAGGAGTAGAAACCCTAAGACAGCATGCATATATTTTAAAAATAACAGCAGTGCATTTAAAATGTTGACAGACCCTAAAATTAAATTTCTTACAGGAAATAGGCCCGCTTTTTCTCTTAACGTTGAGAACTAACGTAAAATGATGATGAGTGAATGTCACAGATGTCTGAAAAGACAAAGATAAAATTTTGACTTTTTTTTCCCCTTAAAGGCCTCTGTAATAGACATGCTATGAATAGGACTTGATTCGAAAAATAAAACCTTAAAATATTTTTTTATTTAAAAAACAAACACATTTGGAAGTGGGATTTACCTTGCAGTCAAATGCAGAAGTGTGACTCCTGAGTTCATGCAAATGAACAAAGGCTCATGTCTAAGGCCTCAGTGGGCCTGTTGGGAATTAAAGTGCTGTTGACTTGTCAGAGTAAGATGAGGCTGTGGGGGAAGATGATCTGGGCGGGCCCTCAGTAGCATGCCTTAGACAGGTAGGACATTTTGCGTGCTTGTCAAGGGTGTTTGTTTGTTTGTTTTTAAGATTTATTTTTTTTTTAGTTATATGAGTACGCTGACACATACCAGAAGAGGGCATCGGATCCCATTACAGATGATTGTGAGCCACCATGTGTTGCTGGGAATTAAACTCAGATCCTCTGGAAGAGCAGTCAGTGCTCTTAACCGCTGAGCCATCACTCCATATCTGTTTTTTTTTTTTTCCCCCCCTGAAACAGAGTTTCTCCGTATAGCCCTGACTGTCCTGGAACTCACTCTGTAGACCAGGCTGGCCTCGAACTCAGAAATCTGCCTGTCTCTGCCTCCCAAGTGCTGGGATTAAAGGCTTGCTCCACCATTGCCTGGCCTGGTTTGGTTTTTTGAGACAGGGTTTCATCATTAGCCCTAGCTGTCCTAGATCTCGCTCTGTAGACCAGGCTGGCCTCGAACACACAAGAGATATGCCTGCCTCTGCCTCCCAAGTGCTAGGATTAAGGTGTGTACCACCACTTCTTGGCTGTCCAGGTTCTTTTTAAATATGGAAGGACACAGACTGATAGTGAGAGCCACCTGAGACCTGAGACCACATGGCAACTGCTAAGTGCAAAACCTACTCTTGCTGTCCTACTGTTTGGTTGAAGCAGTAAGGATATGAAAGGAGTTTAGAAGGATGCTAACTTCAACAGCCAAGCCATTAGCTCAGTGGCGAAACTTTTAGCCCATATTTCTTTGACTGTGTTTGCAGTTGCCACTGTAAAGCCATAAGGTTGGCCAGTGTCATTTAATATTCCCTCTGAGAAAGGAGTTCACGGCCTGTGTCCGGGTTGCTGTGTTGAAGTAACTTGCTGTATTGCTAAATGTTGCCTGCAACCTTTGTTCTCTAACTCAAGCACGTCAGTCCTTTGGGTGGCATACATGTAGTGCGTGATCTTTATTAACTTTAGCTTTTGAGACAGGGTCTTGCTGTGTAGTTTGGGGCTGCCCTAGAACTCACTATATCTTCTAGGTTGGCTGTAGCTCACTGCAATCTCCTGGTTCACAAGTACTTTACAGTGAGGTGTGTGTTGGTGGCAGTGATATGTGTGCTTCATCTGGCTAGGCTTATGCTTTAAAAGAGGCTCGTCAGAGCCTGGGGAGGTATGAGATGTGTCCTGACCTCAGAGGAGGTAATAAATTGATCAGCAAGTACTAATAACAAGGACATTTTACTGCCATTCTTTAATAAACTTAAGAATTGCTTCAGGTGCAGTATGTTTGTAAGCTTGGGAAAACTGATGTTGTGAATCATATTTACTCTCCAAGTAAAGTACTATTGTGTTACTAAATAGCAGCCGTTTGGACATCTTAGATACCAGATGGACTGTGTGGCTTGTGGAATTTTAACAGTATGCTGGAGAGGCAGAGGCGGAGGCAGAGGCAGGCAGATCTCTCTGAGTTCCAGCCGACCTGATCCACATAGTGAGTTTCAGAAAAGCCAGAACTATATAGTGGAGACTGTGTCTTGAAAACAAAGAAACAAAGAAGAACAACAACAACCACTACCACACAGAAAGGTATGCTTTGACAAGCCGACTGCAGACCTCACAGTCACTATGCAGGTTGACTACCAGGTGTCACTGGGTGACATCATTTTATGGGACTCCCCTGGACTCAGTCCTTTGGTGGCTGGTGACTGCATCTTGATGAGTCTGCTGCATCAGCTCCTTTCCTATGAGTGTCTAGTCCAAGGGATGGGAACCTGTGCTGTAGGACACACCTTTAATCCCAGCACTTGGGAGGCAGAGGCAGGTGTATTTCTGAGTTCGAGGCCAGCCTGGTCTACAGAGTGAGTTCCAGGACAGCCAGGGCTACACAGAGAAACCTTGTCTAGAAAAACAAACGAACCAAAAAAGAACTGTATTTGGGTTTTAGTGCTTAAGAGATTTAGCCTTGTTTTTTCAGGCTTACATAATATATTTAAGAAGTCATGACTTAGAAATTCATCTTAGAATCTGCTGGCTGGTCTGTAAAATAGATACAGGCACTATGAAATTAATTTGACAGTTTTTCAAAAATTTAAACATAGTCTTAACATATGATCTCACAGTTATACTCCCAGACATTTATTCTAGATAAATAAAAACTTGAATTTATACAAAAAGTTGTTCGTTGATATCCATAGACACTTTATAATAGCCCCAAACCAGAAAGAACTCCCCAACCTCAGGATGACAGAGAAGAAAACCGTGGCTGTTCATCCCCAGAACACCTCTAGAGGGAGAAGATGTTGGTTCACAGAGCAGTTTGAATGGAGCCCTCAGACTTGTATGAAGTGTAAACGGAGAGCCTGACCGAGTCTCTGTAAAGAAAGTAAGGGGCTTCTGTTTGGTTTTACTTTTTTGGAGATGGTTTCTATGTGTAGCCCTGGCTGTCCTGGAACTTGCTTTGTAAACCAGGCTGGCTTTGAACTCAGATCTGCCTGCCTCTGCCTCCCAAGCGCTGGTATTAAAGCACTGTGGGCCACCACCATCACCTCGCTAGCAAGGGGCTTTTATGTGAAGGTAAGCTTATACACCATCCCATGGGGAAACTGTGGCATCATGTATGGAGGTGGTTCATTCATGAACATGCTCAGTTTGAGGTCATAATTACATTTAACAGTGCAGCCATGACCAGCTCTCAGCAGACATTTTAGGATGATAATGAAGACAATTTAAATTTACCCTTGTTCATCTAGAAAAGAGAATGTGATTTTGGTTGCTTGAAAGTTTTTCTTAAGAAACTTAGGTTAAACAAAAGGAAAACACCTTGTGGTTTTATATTGATTTATTTATTGTGTGAGTATGGGTCTACACGTTGAGGTCAGTGGCAGCCTGTGGGAGCCTGTTCTCCCCCATACCATGTTGGGTCTGGGGATTGAGCTCATCTACCAGCCGAGCCGGCTCCTGCCTCCACTCTCACAGTCTTTTCAAAGGAGCAGTGTAGAAGTGTAGAAGCACAGTCTGAAAGCTGAAATGTGAGTAAGGAGTTAGTTACTAGTGCTGAATTGTTAGTTTGCTTGTTTTGGCAATTGCTTATCCATTGTATGGCTGTCTGTCATTTTATATAGCAATTGAAGGGTGTGGTAATTCTAAAAAAGGTGCTGTGAGTGTTCATTCTTAGGTTTCTGTGTGAGGGTAAAGCTTCTATTTTTTTTTTTTTTCCCTACAATAAATGCCCAGGAGTAACTGTCAGGTTGTGTGGTGTGTGTGTTCAGCTTAAGAACTGGCAAACTTTGCCAGCTATAGCTGCACCACTCACTGCCTCACAGAGGTCCAGCTCTCAGTTTCTCTTTCACATCCTTGAGAGCTAATCTCTGTTTATTTGCCTCTCACATCTTCTTTGATGACGTGACTCTTCAAGATTTTGCCCACTTTATAATTGGATTGTTTTCTCAGAGCTTTAAAAAATGCAGCCGGGCGGTGGTGGCGCACGCCTTTAGTCCCAGCACTTGGGGGGCAGAGGCAGGTGAATTTCTGAGTTCGAGGCCAGCCTGGTCTACAGAGTGAGTTCCAGGACAGCCAGGGCTACATAGAGAAACCCTGTCTCGAAAAAGCCAAAAAAAAAAAAAAAAAAAAAAAAAAGCTCTAGATCCATCTTTGCCAAATGCATGGCTTGTGAGTATATTCTTTTAGTCTCTGGGCTTGTCTTTGTGTTCTCTTGCAGTGTCTTTCCAAGCCCCGTTCCTTTGGAGAAGTATAGTTCATTATTTATGAATTGTGTCCACGTTGTTAGAATTCTTTTTTTTTTTCTCGTTGTTAGAATTCTGTGCTTAGTTAGTTCTTGGTCAGGAGAACGTTCTTATATTTTCTTTCAGATGTTTCACAGTTTTATACTTTATGTTTCTGTCTCTCTGTCATCTCTTTCGGGTTAATGTTTTGGACATGATGTGAAGTTTACATCTTTGTTCTTTTGCTTTTCTCTGTTGATGTTTTCATTCTCAAAACATCAGTTGAAAAAGATTGCTCTTTCTCCATAGAATATAGTCTGACTATCAAAACAAAGATGGCAGGAAACGAATGGGCAGTTATGTGTGAACACAGATGTAGGAAGTGTGAACACAGATGTAGGAAGTGTGAACACAAATGTATGAAGTATGAACACAGGTGTAGGAAGGTGTAAAATGGCCTGAGTCCTGACAAAAATGGAAATCTGTTTAGTATGAAGTCATGTCACACGTAGGAACTGGGTATTTTGGAGCTGCAGTTTAAGGAAGGACGGTTAGTTTGTGAGTAGAAACACCTGACTTTGTGGCAGTCTGAGCAGGAAAATGACATTAAAAGAAGATTTTAGGGCCATAGAAGGAGGAACAGGGATAACCATGACTCTTGACCTACCACTTTGTGTGACAGAGGTCCACTAGAAAGCTAAGAGATTAATATATTATAATGTTGTTAATCTCTAGTACGTCCTAGAAATATGTGCTAGCTTTTCACTGGGACAAAATGCTTAAGATAATCAACTTACAAGGAGGAAAGGTTACTTTGGCTTAAAGAGGTTCTAGTTCATCATTGGCTAGCCCTTTTTCTTTGGGGCCATGGCAGAGAAGACCATTGTGTGTAGAATGTGGTGGAGGAAGCTGCTCACCCCCTGGTGTCCAGGGAGCAGAGACAAAAAGGAAGAGACTTGCTTGCTCCCAGTATCTGTTTAAGGGCACTACTTGATTTGGATCCTACCACCTCCTAATGATCTCAGCTGCTCTCAGCATCGCCTGGGCTGGTGGTGCCCAAGCTGGTACCACAAAGACGTCTGAGGGGAGCTTGCTGCTGTCCTCAATGGTGGATATGGACAAGTCTGGACTTTGAGAGTCCCCAGTGCTGCCACTAGCAGGTTACACATGGGAAGAACAGATTCCATTGGCTTGTTGTTGTAGATGACTTTTAGACTAAGGCTGAAACAGGTCCAAGAGTTGGGACACTGAGGTGATAAAAAAGAGATGATAAATTGATCCATTGAGGAACAGTTGTGGAACCAGATTTATTTGTGATGACAGAGCAGGGCTCAGGTGTGTTCTCTCAGTGTGTCCTGACCCATGCAGAGGGTGGTGACACCCACCTGTTCTTCCACATCAAGAGGAGCACATCAAATGAGGAATATTACATCCTCATGCCATAATGTGGTTAGTTTTAGGAAGGTCTATGAAGCTCCTACTGTTATCTGAAAGGTCTCTAGCAGTTGGTTGGTAACTGTGGGTTGGGGCATTTTGCCCTAGTTGGGTGTTATAGGGACCAGTCCTGTGGCTATGCTCTATGTCCAAAGCTTCTAATTCCTGACTTGAACTACTTGGTTCTGTTTATCACCCATTCAAGTTCTTGATTTCTTTTCTCATACAGATTATACCTTGTCCCCTCCTGCTCATCAGTGGGAATCTCATTTGTTTCCTACATTTAAAAGGTCATGTTGAATATATACATTAGACTCTGTCACTTTAAAAGTAGCCAGCTAACAAATAGAACTTACATAATGTTAGCAGACTACCTGAAAGCAGTGCCGGTTTTGCTTTATTTAGAATGGAAAACCTAGCATTCCATTGTTTTAAAGTGATGACTTGTTGAGTTGCTTCCTATGAGACTGGAAGGTGTGTGTGGATGCAGGGTGGGCAGGGCAGAGTTCTGCAGCTGTGAGCATAGGTCAACGGCCCCTTTCTGCTGACTTACTTAGAAGATTCCCTTCTGCAGTCCAGATCCTGTCTACTTATATCCCGAGACCGCTCAGTGTTAACTCCTGATTACTATTCTTCAGTAGTACTATCACAGAATTTTCCCCCTGCAGAAGAGCAGGCTCTTACAGTGCTGTGCAAGCTGCCCATTTAAAACTATCATTGCTTGGCACCTATGCCCTAGTGACAGTTTGACCAACATGTGAGCAGGCACACTGCCATCCTGACAGATGGGTATGAGTACAGGCAGCCAAGAAACCATGTATCTGCATCTAGTGTATTTGTTAAGGGCAGGATTCCCAGTTGGGATGTTCAAACGTCTGTCCATCCTGAGCTTTCACGCCTGTGGATAAAGGGTTGTCATCATTAATCCCAGCTCTGACTGAGATTGCATGGGTTTGTAAGGGCTCCTTGGCTCTTACAGAAGTAGGTGGTTAGGGACAATCAGGATAGCTGTTGTCTCCTTCACGGGAATACTTCAAATAATCTTTTCCTCTTTCTCCTAGCCAGAGAGGTTTGTAACAAAGGTCAACCATTTAGAAATTGCTCTGATACTTCTGGAATGAATGTGGCTTTGTTTTTCAGAACATGAAAGGTTCCAGAGTAGTTTGTCATGCTCTGTGCAGTGATATAAAGTTGTGTACATACCAACATCTCTGTAACCAGAGTCAGATCTGAGATCAAGTGTACATCAAATGCGTTTATTAGGACAACCTAATTCAACTTCATATCAAGGTGAAATGGTTTCTAGCTTACAGTTGGATGTGAGAGTTATCTGTGAAATGAACACAGTCTGTCATTTCAGTGTACTAGAAGACAGTGCTAGGTTATTTTTTTAATTTTTTTTTAAAGTTATCAAAAACAGTATCTTTTTTCAACTCAGTTCTTTCCATCCTTGAACTTTACCTAGACATTTTCTGTTGTATATGATGGGGAACTTCAGTGATAGCAAACTCATTGCCTCAAGTGTAGCACTTCTCAGTTCTGGGTTGTGGGCTGTTCATTCTTTGCTTGGGGGCTGTCTGCTTTGTAAGATGTGCAGCAGCCAGAAGGGCAAAGTCAGCCTCATTTGAGAACCCCAACTCTAGAGACAGCCTATACTACTTTAAAATTTAACTGTAAGAAAATTCTTATCATCTGTGGATGCCTAGCCTGTTCTGTTTTTTGGAGCCCATGTAGAACCAGCAGAATCCTTCTTTACATAGCATCCTTTTAGACAGGGTCAGGCATTCTCAGTCAGTCTGAATGAAACACCTCCAGTCTGTAAGCTCTTTGTTTATGATCTGGCTCCAAGTCTGTTCACCAGTGACTTTCCTTTTTCTAAATTCTGTGTTTGAGCTGTACGTAGTGTATGAAATGGAGTCAGTGCTCCAGGCATGGCTTGATGTAGAGGACCTGGAGTTCATGTCTTGAAATGCAGTCCCTTTTTCGTGTCAGGAGTGGGTGTTGGCTTTCCCTGCATACCACATTATGTTAATATTTCTGGCTTCTTACCACAGAGTGCATTCAGCCTAGAGTGGAGTAAATCTTTGTACCCAACTGGCTCTTTGCTGTGGCTCTGAATTAGTTTTGGGCTGTTAAGTGTTGGGAGCTTATGCTTTATCCTGTTAAATTTACTTTTATTGAACTATCTAACTTCAACATTTTTAGGTATGTTAGAATCCCAGTTCTTGGTCAGATTGGATGTTTCATGCTTATGTGTGTGATAAAGCTGTCAGCCGAGTCTGGAATTGGGAGGACTGAGGTGAGAAGTCTAGGCAGCTGGGCAGAAAGGTGGCTCAGGAGACCAGGAGGAAAGTGACAGAAGAGTGTCAGATGTGAATACCTCGTAAGCTGCCAGACTGCTCCGTACTGTGGTGGGTCCTGTTAGTGGGACAGGGTATGGGTGCCGTGTTCTGCTCCTGTTTGTCTGCCTTTTTGCTTTAACTGTAAACATTGGAATATTGACTGTATGTTGTAGCAAAGTGGTTTTGTAATAGTTTCTTTACCAATACAGACAGACCATTAACGCCTACTGAGCAGGAGAAGTGCAGACAGCTCCAGATTATACGTTCTGGAGATAGACGAAGGTATCTAGTTAAAAGGGAAAGCTCTGCTATGTCAGGTTGGTGAAGCTGCGGTTGTGGGAGAGTGGTGCCACGATTGCCCTTCTGACCTGGAACCAGTTGTTAACAGACAGGGGTTCAGTGGGATTGCATTTGTTGCAAAATGACAGTCTGCTACAGTGTTAGTCTTTTCCTCCTGTGGTGGTGCTGGGGATCTAACATAGGACCTTGTGCATCGTAGGCAAGTCTTCTACCACTAGTCTACATTCCCAGCCCCAGTATGTTAATCTTACATGTACTTTGGATCAGAAGGAGTTCTTCAGAACCAAAGGAGAAATCTTTAAAAATAAACCATTAGTTCTAAGATTTTCCACACTTGGAAAACAAGTGTGAGCAAGAAGCCTCAGCTATGCACAGCTTTACTTTACACATAATGATAATCTTCTTGTCTCACACAACAAATCTTAATTAAACCCACAATCCAGACTAGCTGAGCTTCCCAACAACAGAGGCAAAGCCAGTAAATCTATACTTAGTTTTTAGCTCAATGATTGTCTCTTACACTCTAACAACAAATACATGTGTTGGGGACACATATTTATCTTATATATTTAGAGCAGCTGATTATAATGTGTGATACCTTTAGTAGATTCTAGCACACTGCTGGTTTTCCAAAGTGGCTGTACCAATTCACATTCCTACTTGCATATGAGAGTTCCACTCACCAGCCATCCCTGCCTCCACATATTGCAGTTGGTTAAATACTTTGTTGATTGCTTGGACCAAGGCCTCACCTTGTAGTGGAAGCTAACTTGAAACTTACAGCTACCCTCCTGCCTCAGCCTCTGCCCAAGCAGCTAAACAATAAACAAAGGAATGAAGGATTGGGTCTTTCTCCTTCTTCCTGTTAGTGAAGAGTTGTGTCTTCCAAGCCTCACTGAAATGCTGGTGTTTTTATGTGCTCTGAATGTGACTTGAGTCTTGCAGCAGTTTTGGGTGAACTGAAACTGGTCACTTCCTGCCTTCCAGTCAGTGCTCTGGTGTGTCCTTCTTCATTGGTTTTATGCTACCTTGTGGTCCTGAAGGTACTCTGGAAGCAGCTCCCCTGTCATCTACATTGGACGCTTCTCTGATTCCCTTCGCACTTAGATTGGCTGCCTCAGAAGTACTTTTGTGTGTTGTGCAGTAGCTTCTCTGCTGAACACAGCTCAGTCTGTCAAGGTCAGTCCAGTGGCTCCAGGTGTCTCTGGTGGGCTGTAGTGAGTGAAGCAGGTTGGACTTTACTTTCACCCTCTGATGACTATTAACAATCCTTTTTGTAATTGTTAGGTCCCCTGCATGTCTATTCAAATCCATTGCCCACTTTCAATTTTTTACTGAATTCATTAATGTTGCAGTATTTACATTGATTTATTTTTAATCCAAAACATTTTTTTTCTCTTTGTTTTTCTTCCATTCTGTTCAGGGAGTATTTATTTTGTAGTATCAGGAGGTTAAGAAAGTTCTTAGGCTGTGCACACTTACCCTGGGTCCCACAAATTAGATCTGCAGTCCACTGAGTCCATCCTTAGGTATCTCAGAAATGCACATCTGCCAGTCATTCCAATAGCACCTTGGTGGTTCACACTGCTTCTAGAAAAACTGTTGTTCCTCCTCTTCAGACAGGATATAGAGCTCTTGGCTTAGCACTTATCTCAAGTTTGTCATTTTATAGGAGAGAAGAACGAACAGGAGAAGTAGGCTGATGACTGAGCTCGTGGAGGTGGGCTGGGGGACCAGGATGCACTCAGCACCTTCTTAGGAAGTATCTCATTAGATTCTGGGACTGCTGAGTAAGATGGGCTTCACAGCTTCTACATTAGCAGAAGAAACTTCTTGTGTTAACAAACTGGCGTGTGCACCCAGTGCTCATGTGCTCCTGAGTGTTGTCTGTCTGTCTGTCTGTCTGTCTGTCTGTCTGTCTGTCTTTTGAGATGGTCTCACAGTATAGCTCTGGGTGGGCTGAAACTTGCTATGTAGACTGGGTGGCCTTGAACCCACAGAGACCCTCTTCTGCCTCTGGAGTGCTGAGTTCAAAGTGTGTCATGCCTGACAACACTGCTTTCTTCAGTAGGTAAGCTGATATGACTCAAATAGGTTTGTTTGTTTGTTTGTTTGTTTGTTTTTAGAGATTTTTAGGTGTTAAAACATAAAAATGTTATTTCCATGGTGGATTGCTGAAGATTCAGACTCTGGAGTAGTCTTAGGACGTGTTTATCGATTCCTTGTTTTCTTTTCTTTACATCTTGTAGTTTTGTTGCGCCAACAAAAGTTCTGTCAGTATATTTACACACACAGGACATGGGCACACAGGACACAGGCACATGTGGACACGTGGACACGGGCACACAGGACACGTGGACACACACACTGACACGTGAAATGGGAGTTTCACTGTGTTGTCTAAGTTGACCTCACATTTTCTGTCCCATGTGATCCTTCTGTTTTAGCTTTCCAAGTAGCTGGAACCATGGGCACAACCTCTGTGGCTCGTTAACGGTGTGGTTTGAAAGCAGCGTCTTTCTGAAACCCTGAGCAGTGCTTCTGTTAATGCATTTGCTCTTTTCCTCTGCACCACCATTCACTCTGCAGTCAGGTCATGGAAGTGAGTTTGCATGCAGCAATGTGGTGCATCTTCTTCTTTTGCTGACATAGTTTTATGGCATTTATGTGGATGGTTATAGTCTTAGCCATTAAAGGGATAAAAAAGGCTAATTGTTTTGCAAACAACTCTGTACTCTTTAAGGAGTAGAAAGGTAGTTTTTATAAAAATGAACCACCTACACTTTGTATAGATGGTTTGCTCTGCTTCTTAATTGTAAAGCCATGGGCAAATTATTTAATTTCATTTAAGCAATTTCCATGTGTGTACATTCTGTGTGTAGTAGTTACATTTTGTGACTGTTGTAAAAATCAGAGATGATGTGTTTAAGTCACCCAACATAGAGCCTGCTATATACTCACTTAACAGTGATAGTTTCAGATATGTTCATTTGTATGTAAGAGCTGTGTATTGTAATTAATGGTTAATTGATTCTTCCCAGTGTAGATTCATTCATTCATATTTTCACTCATTTAGGATTAATAGAGTAAAAATAACTGATGATACTAATGTAGGAACATTATGTCAGTATTCAATTTCTGATGCTAGTCTTTACGACACAGTACTGTTTTCAAGCTAGAGAAGTATTGTTCTGTAAAGACTGACTTAAGCATGAAGGTATGCTTGTGTTC
This sequence comes from Montemys delectorum, assembly GCA_019843815.1. Taxonomy (NCBI): domain Eukaryota; kingdom Metazoa; phylum Chordata; class Mammalia; order Rodentia; family Muridae; genus Montemys; species Montemys delectorum. The sequence continues at coordinate 5,972 of JADRCD010215971.1, read as the reverse complement.
ATCTTTTGGTGGGCAATGCTGAGAATTATTTTCTGCAGTGTCTACATTGCTTGTGGTGTGACTTGAGGCTGTGTGCACGGCTGATTCATATGGTCCTAGTGTACAAAAACATCGGCAGGTCCAGATTAAGAGCATTGAAAAACTGCACTTGACATTAATAAACTACTGTTAACAAAAAAGTCTTTAAAATTAGCTTATTTTAAAAATTAATACACATAATAAAGTCAGTTATAAATGATTAAAGAGTGAAGACTATGTTTTCTACCTCTAAGGCATTCTGTTATTAATTCATTATATGTGCATACATCGACACAGTGTTTCAGAGCCCTTGGAGGTGCCCGTCATGCACATCCCAGCATCCGCAGCACTTTTAGGGGTTGGCTATCTGTCTTATGTGACTAGGATGCTCAAAGACACACTGGCACTATTCACTTGCAGCTTGTGTTTGGGTCACTCTACATCTAAGTAGAGATACCTCATTTCCAAAACTGTTTTCTGGCTGTGCATGCTGGAGCTTGCCATTAAGCCCAGCACTGTGTAAGCAGAGGTAGGTGAGCCTCTGTGAGTTTGAGGTTACATAGTGAGGCCCTGTCTCAAACAAAACAAAACAAAAGGAAACAAAACAAAAACCACCTAAATTGCCTGATATGTAAACTGAGGATGCTTTTGGTCTTTTGTTGTACTATGGGATTATATTACGGGATGTTGCAGTTGTACAGACAGGATGATTGCTAGAAGTGTGCTTGAGGTACTGAAGGTGTTATTTACAGATGTGGTAGATAATGCCAAATGGATGTATACTTTTTCTCATACTCTTAGCAACCCAGTGGATTTTCTGACTTTGAATTTGAGTAATCTGTAGCTGAAACCATCAACTTAAAAGAAATTTTAATTTGTATCTGTGTTGAGTCTGTTTGCTGCTAGTGTTCATGGTGTATTGATAATGAAGGAGGTCATGTGAAGCAGCAGATAGGTACCTAGCAGTGATGCTGAGAAGTGTCTGTTACTTAAAAAGTAAGCAGAGATTAATTCAGAATCCGGGGAAAGCACTTATTTTGTGAGGAGAGAAAAAGAGAGGTAAAGGATGATGTTCCCTGAATCCACTGTATCTTGCTTGGCCTGTGTTTTTGGCCTCATGAATATTGTATAGAATTTTGAAAATTCAAAGAGAAAAACACACGTATTACTGTTAGGTTAAAATGGTTAGAAACCAAAATTTTAATGGCAGAGAAAAGTAAGGTGCGTACATAGTCTGAGGAGTTGGGAACAAGAAATGTCAGTGTGAATGTGGGATGTGCTTTTCTTTTAAAATCTGTTTGTAGCTTCTGCTCAAAAGACCTGGAAGTGATTGTCTTATACAGTGTTAATGGCAGTAGCATGGCATTATTGTGATGACATGCCCAACATCTAGGCCCATGACAGTCTTGGCCCCGATTCCAGCTCCAAATAGTCATTTTTCAGCTAAAAGGAAACCAAGTCCCCTGTAGGAGTGTGGCTGAGGTTTGGGACAGCAGTGTGTAAGGAGACCGGGGCATTTTTCTTCAAGGCTTCTGGGCCTTCTCTAAAAGGGTGTGGTGGTCAATTTGAAATTTGTTCAATAGTTCAGTAGTTTTTGAATAGTTTAGCAGCTATGTCCCAGTTTGTATGGAGACATGGTGGTCATCTCTCAGCTTGGAGAACTCAATTGAATTCAAGAGAAGTTTGCAAAGAATCTTGTGTTTTAAGGGAGTTTGTGATTTCATTTTGGGCCACATTCATAGCCACTCTGGATGCATGTGAGTCACTAGGCACAGGTTGAAGTGGTCAAGAGGAAAGAGCATCACTGAACTTCAGGAGTTGGTCTGCACTCACAGGGAGTCTATGGGAAGTGAGTTGAAGCAGAGACAAAAACTTGGTTGCTGCTGCCTACTGAATCTGCAGCCGAGGACTGGCTGCTGGTTTGCACACTGGATACAGAGTGGTAGAGCTGATCCATGTGACAGTAGCACTCCAGAGAATCTTCTGTTCTTACGTTACCAAACCAGTGCCAAGTCCCGAGAGTCCAGTAACTTCTGTCATGCCCTGTAAGTGTGTGTGCCCCTCCCCTGCAAGGAGCAATAACCATGCTATAACTGCAGTGTGTTCATGGCAGCCTTTTGCAGTGAGTGGCAGCACCAGAGGAAGCACAATTTAAGCACAAATCCAAAACAAACAACCCCTACAGGATTATAGGGCCACATTGAAAGTCCTGGCTTTACAGAACAGATAGTAGAGGGTGAGGGGACACAGGGAGGTGGCACTGAGCTCAGGCTGAACTTTTGGGTCCCTAATAGCAGAGTCACCATGTGAAGAGATGTCTCGGAGACAGTGGGGAGAGTGGACTCCTTACTAGATGGTATTGAGAAGTGATTAATTTTGTCAGGTAGTTTCCCTATGAAGTGCTGTGATGTCTGGAGTTTGCTATAAGATGAAGATGGGTTTAGGAGGGGCTGGTGGACAGCTGTTGTAGTGGTGAGTACCATGGGACTGTGCATTGTGTCCCTTTACCGCTTGTACCTCAGTTCTGAAATCCCTGTAGGAAGCTGCTGTTAAAGCCAGGTGTGCTGCTTCTGCGAGCCGCCTGCCTGCCTGTCCTTGTCACTTTTCTTTTTTAGCTGGCTTTTGTCTAGTTTTCCTCATAATTTAAAGGGCTCTTTCAATAATGTGAAACAAGCCTTTTGTCATGTTTTGCAGATAGTTTTCATTTGTCTTGAGTTCATGGTGCTTTTCTTTTTGTTTTTTTTTTTAATAACCTGTGGTTGAATTTCCATTTTTATTTTGTCAATTTACCACTTTTCTTTATGGCTTAAGTGTTTTTGTGTGTTTCTTATAAAAAGCTTTTTTTCAGAGAGTCTGAAAAGTTCTTTCATGTTTTTATGAATTTTTAAAACGACTATAGCACACTACTGATGTGTTTTCATTATATAGTCGTTATCATTTTCCTAGCATATTTGGGACTATCCTCCTTAGAGCTGTGCATCAATAATATATCGAGGTGAATTCTCAACAGCTGTCCTGAGAAGATATTGATAGGTTAACACAGATCCCTAGAAGGATAACTGTGGGCAGTTACTGGAGGGCTCAAGAAGAATGTAGCATGCCTAACTTCTTTTATTAAAAACTAAATACTATGTAAGACATTGGTAATATACTTGAGTTTCTAACTGGCAAGAAGGCTTTGGCATTCACTTTGCCTAAACATTTCTTCTAGGGCTTTTCCTGGGGCTAGGGTCAGGAGCTGGCCCTCCTTGGAGGCAGTGTTTCAGGCTTGCACCCTCACAGCTCTGACCCTGTGAAGAACAGCGAGTTAGCCACCTGTGCTTCTGCACTGCGTTTTCTCACTGGGTGTAGGTATCTTGGGGTAGATTATCTTCTGTACACATCAGGTTAGAAGAAGTGCCCATGGAGGTGCCTCATTCTTCTGATGGGAAAGTGTAGCAGAGAGGTGGCTCGAAATTGGGTTTGGAATGAATGCATTCAGTTCTCAGTTAAATGTGAGTTCTACTGTTAATGCATCCCCTTTAGAAACGAGTGAAGGAAATATGAGGTGAAGAAGTGCATGTGTTTAAAGGATTTTACCCTACAAAAATTTTATAGTCTAGTGTTAATTTTCTCTCCTCTCCCCTCCCTTCTGCTCTTCCCTTCTCTCCCCTCCCCTCCCTCCTCTCCTTTTCTTTGGGTTTTCAAGACAAGATTTCTTTGTGTAGCCCTGGTTATCCTGTAACACATTATGTAGACCAGGCTGGTCTCAAACTCAGAGATCCTGCTCTGCCTCCTGAGTGCTGGGATTAAAGGCATGTGCCACTGCTGCCCGGTATGCTAATTTTCTAATACAAGTGAAAAATGGGATCAAAAAACCTTTTTTCTTCTGCAGTGCCCGTTTCCGTTTTCCAGAAAAGGGAATTTGCAGTGCGAGTCATCACCTAGCTCTTTCCATCGTAGGTGTGAAGCATCGTAGGTGTGAGAGACGTTGAAGACCCCATCACAGTTTGCTCAGCTTAATGCCTTCAGGAAAAATCTATGATGTTTCCATAGTTTGCTTCTGTAGTCTCAGTTTGATACTCACTTGGTTTATGTAACAAAAGTACCATCTAGCTATGGAATCTACTGTACTTTGGTTGATAGGAGTAGACTAGAACACTGTCTGGCTGCCCCTAACAGGAGCCTATGGTTCCTGTATGATGGATTTTTTTTTTTTTTTAAAAGATTTTATTTACTATATGTAAGTATGCTGTTTTTTGTCTTCAGACCCCCAGAAGAGAGCATCAAATCTCATTACAGATGGTTGTGAGCCACCATGAGGTTGCTGGGATTTGAACTCAGGACCTTCAGAAGAGCAGTCAGAGCTCTTAACCTCTGAGCCATCTCTCCAGCCCCCATGTATGATGGATTTTAATACTGGATTATGTGTGTGTGTGTCTGTATTTACTTTTCTTTCTTTTTTAAAAAAAGATTTATTTATTTATTTATTTTATGTGTATGAGTACACTGTAGCTGTACAGATGGCCGTGAGCCATCATGTGGCTGCTGGGAATTGAACTCAGGACGGCCCGCTCTCTCCTGCCCCTCTCACTCCTGCATAATGCACTGTAGCTGTCTTCAGACATACCAGAAGACGGTGTCAGATCTCATTACAGATGATTGTGAGCCACCATGTGGTTGCTGGGATCCAAACTCAGGACCTTCAGAAGAGCAGTCAGTGCTCTTACCCGCTGAGCCATCTCGCCAGCCCTGTATTTACTTTTCTTAAATTTTTTTTAAAGATTTATTTATTATTATAAATAAGTACACTGTAGCTGTCTTCAGACACACCAGAAGAGGGCGTCAGATCTCATTACAGATGGTTGTGAGCCACCATGTGGTTGCTGGGATTTGAACTCAGGACCTTCGGAAGGGCAGTCAGTGCTCTTACCTGCTGAGCCATCTCGCCAGCCCCTGTATTTACTTTTCTTACAATTTCTTTTTTGAGGGTAGGGATGGGGTTTCAAGACAGGGTCTCTCTGTCTCTCTGTCTCTCTGTCTCTGTCTCTGTCTATCTCTGTCTGTCTGTCTCTCTGTGTGTGTGTGTGTGTGTGTGTGTGTGTGTGTGTGTATTTTTTCTCTTTACAGTGGCAAGGGATGAGATTTTGAGACAGGGTTTCTCTATGTACCCTTGCTGTCTTGGAACTTGCTCTGTGGGCTAGGATGGCCTCAGACTCAGATCCATCTGTCTCCCAAGTACTGGGATTAAAGGTGTGCACTTATGCCCAGCTTTACTGATATTCTTACAGGTTTGTCTCAGTTGTACATTTGTGGGGTGAGACAAAGGAAGTGGGAGCCCTGTTGGTGGTGGGTGGCTCTGTGGACTTGCTTTCTGCATGTGACTTGTCACACACTTTCTGAGCACTGCTCAGATGCACCATCAGCTTCTGACTAGCTTGTTTATTGTGAGAGAATTGTCCCTAGATATATTGCTTCCAGATCGTTCCAGATGAAGTTTCAGCTAAAGAAGTGATGGCGTTCTTTGTTGACCAGTTATTTGTTGTTTGATTTTACTTTCTGAGTTAACTGCAGATTGGCAGAAAGTTGTTTCTGTTGAAACATGTAATTACTTAATCCCTAGTAAGTTTAGATACGAGCTAGCTGGGCCTGTGGATGTGACGGGGGCAGACAGATGCGTGCACTGGACGACCTGGGTTTAGTATTACCTGAATCATTCAGTTAGAAATGTAAATATGTTTTAAACCCAATCTCTAAGATGCCATAGAGGGGGCTTTTTTTTTAATTTTATTTTTTATAGTTATTTTAAAAACTATTTATTTTTATTTTATGTGCACTGATGTTTTCCCTGCATGTGTGTCTGTGTGAAGGTGTCTGTTCCCTTGGAGCTGGAGTTAGAGACAATAGTGAGCTGCCACGTGGGTGCTGGGAATTGAACCATTGGACTCTGTAAGAGCAGACAGTGCTCTTAACCA
>JADRCD010215970.1:0-11213 GCA_019843815.1 Montemys delectorum | reverse complement strand
CACAGACACAGCTCTGCCTAAGATTACAGTTCTTTCTGTGTTGTTAAATGGAACGTGAACCCTTTGGTCCCGTGTGTGTGTGTGTATTTCTCTGTGTCTGTGTGCATATGTGTGAGTGTGTACATATGTATGAGTATGTGTGTATCTGTGTGAGGGTGTGTATGCATATGTCTATGTGTATGTCTGTGTGTGAATTTGTGTGTCTGTGTGTGAGTATGTGTATATATGTGTATGTGAATGTGTGTGTGTGTGTGTGTGTGTGTGTGTGTGTGCACATGTGAAGGCAGGGAACTCAGCTCATCCACAAGATCAGTGAGTGCTTTTAACCTCTGAGCCATCCCTTAGCCCCTGGTCCTTTTACCCCCTGACCTGACATCCTATTTCCACATCTGAGCATCCCTCTCTCGGGACTCTCCCTTCACTTCTGAGCCCACACTTTGATCCTTGGCTTGATTTGGCCTCCACTTCTTTTCAGTCTTCTCACCCACAGTTACATGCTGGGTCCTGAGACTGGACCTGTCCTAACTATTCCTGCTCTCAGACCTCGCATTCATACCACAGCTTTCATTCCTGCCTCTGCTAATTTCCCCCACGTTTGTCTTTCTACATCAGACCAGCATACCCAGCTGCCTACCTCACAGTCGGCTTGGGTAGCTCACAGGCACCACAGACCAATGGGTCCAAAGTCACTCAGGTCCACCCCCCATACCTGCTGCTCTTCTAGGGATTCTCCTCACAAATGGCACCACCTGCCCCTGAATTACTGAAACTGAGGCAGGATAGAAAGACAAGGAGACTTAAGAGGACACGGGAAAGAAAGCCCTTTACCCTGAGTCTAATTAGAATCTCTCACCAGCTAAGAGTCAAGAATTCCAGCACAATTAACAGACTTTGCTGCAAAGTTTGCCTACATTGAGACAGTATTCCTTTAATTTAGAAATATATTAAAGTAATGCAAGGCAGTGGTGGCACATGCCTTTAATCCCAGCATTTGGGAGGCAGAGGCAGGCAGATTTCTGAGTTCAAGGTTAGCCTGGTCTACAGAGTGAGTTCCAGGACAGCCAGGGCTACACAGAGAAACCCTGTCTCAAATATATATATAAAAGTAACAATGAGCCGTGCTGAAGGCCCAAGTGTATATGGCCAAGGATGGCCTTTCTTTGTTGCCAGCTATAAACCTGCAACTCTCCAGGAAGTTCATAAAGAAGACTATAAATTCTATTTACAGTAAAAGACAAGCTGTAACCCCCGGTACCACCTCTGGGAACTGAACAGAACTCATCATACTGTAATGTTGCTCAAGGCACCTGAGGAACCACCCTGTTATCCCATTTACCCCAAAAGGAAGAAAAGTTCCTTAGCAACCATGTGTGTTTAAGCCATCACAATCACATAAATGGCTACTGCTAAGCACAGAAGGTGACTCTCTCAAAAAGCCTATGCCCAGATTTGGGCATATACTGTCTTTTCCCTAAATGCCTCTTTCTATTAGGCACTCATACTTAAAAGTATGTTGAAACTCTCCTGCCCGCTTTCTTTGAGACAGGGCCTGTGGTTTTGACTGCTTTGAACTTGCTAGATAGCAAGGGTAATGCTGAATTTCTGACCCTTCTGCCTTCAGATCCCGACAGGTGTGCATGCCAACAAGACCTGTCCTTTTCTTTCTCTCTGACTGTCTGTCTGTCTGTCTGTCTGTCTGTCTGTCTGTCTGTCTATCTATCTATCTCCCTATGTATGTGTATTCACATGTGTGTGGGTACAGTTGCATATATATGCACATATGTATGACATGTGTATGGAGGTTTAAGGTTGATGTTGAGTGTCTTCCTTGGTCCCTCTCCACCTCATGTATTGAGACAAGATCTTTCAACTGAACTCACTCCATTCTAGCTAGCTGGCTGGCTGGCTAGCTTGCTTCCTGTCTCCACTTCCTTTATTGGGGTTATGGGGGCCTGCAACATACACCCACCTTTTACATGGGTTCTAGGGTTCCTAGCTCTGGTCCTCATGCTTGGCAGTGCTTTATCTGTTGAGCCATCTTCCCCAACCCAAATTTTTTCAATTATCGCTTTATGTAAAGTATGAGTGTTTTGCCTGCATATATGTTTGTATAGCAAATGCACACTTGATGTTCATAGAGGCTAGAAGAGGGTGTCAGATCTCTGGAACTGGAGTTATAGCTGGTTATGAGCCCACCATGTGGGTGCTGAGAATCCAATCTGGGTCTCTGGAAGAGCAGTCAGTGCTCTTAACCACTGAACCATCTTTCTAACCCCGAAACCTTTTCTCAATAAACTCCAAATCTGCTTCATACTAACTCATCCTGAAATTCTTTCTGTAGTGAAATCAAGAATCCTTGCTTTATGACGGGCAGTGGTTGCACATGCCTTTCGTCCCAGCACTTGGGAGGCAGAGGCAGGCTGATGTCTGAGTTCGAAGCCAGCCTGGTCTACAGAGTGAGTTCCAGGTCAGCCAGGGCTATACAGAGAAACCCTGTCTTGAAAACAACAACAACAACAACAAAGAATCCTTGCTTTAGCCAGGATGTGGTGGCTCATTCAGAAGGCAGGGAGATCTCTGAGTTCAAGGCCAGCCTGCTCTTCAGTACTAGTTCTAGGACAGCCAAGGCTACAGAGAGAAATCCTATCTTGAAAACCCAATCCAAACCAAGCCAAACAAAACAAAAGAGTTCTTGCTTCACCCGTAGCAGAGAACTCAGGAAAGAACTCCAGCTGCCTCAGGTGGCCTTGGGGAATGCTGGCCCCCACCTCACAGCTATTGACAAAACCAGGAACCTGGACTTATCTGAGATTCTTTTCTTCACAGTCCCCTACACTGCCCGCCTCAAACTCCCTCTACTCGGGCTCCATCCTAGGCTACTTCCTTATTTCATCCCGGCCACAGTAGTGACCTCCTAGCTGATGTGCCTAAACTCACCTAACTTCTTTCCCCAAATCTACTGTCAGCTAGAGATTGCTTCTGAGGGTGCATCTGACCACACCAGACTAAATATTAAACCTCTGAGGTTTCCTAGTGGTTTTAGGCAAGAACAAAATATGGCCCAGACCCTGCATATCCCATCCTAGAACTTGGCTCCTTGGTTGCTTTGATTCCCTTCTCCCCTGCCCATGGCTTTCTTTCCCACCACAGGGTCTTTGCACTTCCTGTTTAGTTATTAGGTCTTTACTAACTATACTATACTTCCTTGTTTTGTTTTGTTTTGTTTTGTTTCTTGGTTGAGACATATTTTGATTATATAGCATAAGCTTGTCTTTGTTTGTTTGTTGCTTTTTGGTTTTTGAGTCAGGGTTTCCCTATGTATTCCTGTCTATCCTGGCTGGCTTTGTAAACCACAATGGCCTCAAACTTAGAGGCATCTGCCTGCCTGGAAGTAAAGGTGTGGTGTCGCACACCACTACACCTGTTGGACTCGGTTGCTTCTTACTTGGGCATGTTACTCGACCTCTCTGACTCGACTCCCTCCACCTCCTCAGGGCTGGATACCAAGTATGCCACCGTGGTCAGACTATGCAGTGCTGGGGATCAAACCTGGGACCTTGTGCATGCCAGGCAAGCCCTCTACCAAGTGAGCTACAATTGCCAGCCCCACCAAGTGTTGCACCATACTACTATATCTAGCTAAGCCTGTCTGAGTTTTTATAGTTTGAAAATACACCACAAATGTAAAAATGTGTATGATTTTATAGTGTGGCTAATTCAAAAGCCACTGCAAACAGGACTGACTGTCCTAGATTGTGACTCAATTCCCGCATTCATAGTCAACAGTGCCCCATGCCAGTGCTGAGAAAGACAACACAAGGGAATAGTGAAGCTCTCTGCCACCATGGCAGCTGATCAGGGTTTCGTTACTGATTCCACCACCTTTACCATCTCTTATCCTCACTCTCCTTAGACATGAAATAGGCTAACACTGTCTTACAGAGCTTGGCAGGTGCTGTCCACTCAGTGTGATTTTGTAACTCAGAAGAAAACATTCTTTCCCTATCTTGGTAATTCCAGCTGTGCTCGTGCTTGTGTGAGGAGAGATGTGAGCATACCCAGAGACAACGGGGCTGTTAGGGTTGTCAGTAGAAGAGAGGATTAATGGCCTTTTCTTTTTCAATCTGTGTACCACTCATGAAGTTTTCAGGATCTCCAGCTACTATTTGTCTTATGGGAAATTATTCTGTGGCTCTTGAAGTGCGTGTTGGGGGTGGGGTGGGAGGAATAGAGGGTCTGAGCTGTTTTTAGTTCAATCTATAGTGTGCTATAGTTCATCGGCTGAGTTTAGTTCATCTCGCCCATCCTCTGCCTCCAAGTCCTAGCTACGGAATTTACAAACTTAGAAAGTTGTTGTTTGGGCCGCACACCTGGAGCGGCACGGGCAGGTAGATCTGTGTGAGTTCTAAGCCAGCCTGGTCTACAGAGCAAGTTCCAGGACAGCAGAAAGAACATTGTTGTTTGGGGAATGGGATGGTAGAGTGCTTGTCTAGCATGCACAAAGCTCTGGGGGGTTTTGGTTTTTGGGTTTTTTGTTTTTTTTTTTCAAGACAGGGTTTCTCTGTATAGCTCTGGCTGTCCTGGAGCTCACTCTGTAGACCAGGCTGGACTTGAACTCAGAAATCCACCTTCCTCTGCCTTCCAAGTGCTGAGATTAAAGGCATGTGCCACCACTGCCTGACCTAAAGCTCTGGGTTTTATCCCCAGCACTACATAAAATGGATGTGCTGGCTCACACCTATAATCCCAGGACTCCAGAGGATCAGAAGTTCAGGGTCATGTGATCAATGTCATCCCCCAACCACAATGAGAATTTGAGGCCAACCTGAAATGAACACCTTGTCTCAAAAAGCAAACTACAAACAAGCATGTTGTTTTTGCTTTTAAGGGAGGGTTTGGTTTCGCTTCACACAAACTTAGGAAATTTAATCAGCCATGGGAAGTTTTACAGGTCAACTTGGCTGGACTTAAGGTTAGAACTGCTAAACTCTTAGACAGAATTTTGAAACCCTGTGTTTAGGATGTATCTCTGGTGGAGTGTGCTTGACCAGCATACCTAAGCCTTAGGTTTAGTATCTACATGAGTGGGGAAAGGAGAGATGGGAAAGGGAGAGAGATTGATCATTTTTCCCCCGTGTCTAAGGTGAGCTCACTTGGAGGAACACCTTGACCTAAGCAACAGTAAGGGTATTTAACATATTTATTGATTACGCCAGGGAGACTGCTCATACATTTTCCTGGAGAAATATTGACCCACTTGATTGTGCAGTACTTCCCCAGACCTCACCAAGGATTTTATGCAATATACCATAACACCTTGTTAAAATTTGAAAAATTCTGTAAAGTATCTAGCCTCAGGGGTTTGAGCTGAGAGATTGTAGGCACGTGTTTCCGGAAGATTTCAGCCTTTCTTGTCCCCAGCTCTACTTTTTCTATCATTTGTCTTGTATTCTGAGTGGGCACAGATGAGCCTGGCTAAGACTCAGAGACGCCTTCGGGCCCCTATTGGGACATCAGCACCTCGGACAGCAACACCGCTCCTGGGAAGCAGCCAAAGGAATTTGCTAAAGTGCTGGACTATTTTTCCTAGCTATAGAGAGGCTTACACAAGGAAGCTTACCCGGGAAATGCAACCGATTGTTTTCTAATGTTTAAAACACAAGGTTTAAGGTGGGGGTGGGAGGACAGTTAATGTGGTCTGAGTAGAGGAAGCAAATGCATTTCTTATCTTTTTCCACCAGCTGGTTCCAGCGCATCTCCTTTGACATTATTAAAAGCCTGGCAGGTACTTTGAATGTTTGTTTCCATCGAGTTTCCTTGCCACTTTAATCTGCAAACACTCCTGGCTAATTTCCTTTCCCAGGTGTTGTATGTTGCCTAGCCACTACATTTTCCCAGCCTCTCCTGCCCAGCAACCAGGTAAATGGATAAGGTAGATTATGAGTGGGCGGGGCCTCCCACTGGAATCCTATCTGCTCTGGTCATTTTAAAAAGAGACATGCTTGAGCCACGAGTAGTTCCTGGAGAAGGAAAAAGAGGCACAGCAAGGTAGTCCCTTCACTGCCAAGTGAAGTCATGCCTGTCCTTGATGAGATTGAGTCTTCTAAGGAGGGTGGGGACACAGTAAAGAAAATTTTTAAAAGAAGAAAATAGATTAAGCCTTTTGTAGGAGATTTTTTTGTTTTGTTTTGTTTTGTTTTGTTTGAGACAGGGTTTCTCTTTTGTCTTGGCTTAACTATCTTAGAACTTTCTCTGTAGACCAGGCTAGCCTTGAACTCATAGAGATTCTTCTGCCTCTGCCTCCTAAGTGCTGTGATCAAAGGTTTGTGCCACCATTGCCAGGAGAGATTGAGCTTTTGGACAACAAAATATGTTCCTCAAACAATGAGTGTAAAGTCCTGGTACATGGGTTGGAATGTATCTTACTTCTTGCCTAGCATGAGTGAAGCCCTGGGCTCAGTTCCTACCACAATGTACAGGTATGATGGAACAAGCCTACAATTTTAGCCTTCCAAAGGTAAAGGCAGGAGAATTAGAAGTTCAAGGTTATCTTTGGCTATTTATTAAGCTTCAAAACAGCCTGGAGGAAGTGTGTGTGTGTGTGTGTGTGTGTGTGTGTGTGTGTGTAGACTAGGTCTTCTATGTAGCCCTTGCTGTCCATGGAATTTGCTATGTTAAACCAGTCTTTCAGTGAACCCACAGAGATCTACACCCCTCTGCTTCCCAAGTGCTGTGATTAAAGATATCCACCACCACACTGGTTTTGGGCTCACCTCGGATACATGAGGTCTGTTTAAAACAAATAAATGAATGAATGCTACAAGATGGATTATAGTCTATGTATTTCAGGCAATAGGAGGAGAATATATGTTTTTCCCTACTCAACAACATCTATGAAATGTCTCCTTACATCAGACATCAGCAAGGTACTGGGATAATAGCCTGATTCTTCTACCAGACGCCCTGTCTGCGAGAGAAGTCAGGTGAAAGTACTGTGCACCAGCACTATGTTATGAAAAGACAGGCCTACAGGGTGCCAAAGAAAGGAGAGCCAATCCAGGCAGAAGAAGAAGGCCCTGAGCTAACAGGCACATGGCTGGACCAGGATCTTCAAGGGAGAGGTTCACTCAGATCTAACATTACTGTGTGTATGTATACACTGCTTTGTCCCACAGCTAAAATACTCCTTTCTCTGATGACCAAGGCCCTGACTTTTGTCTCCTACCTCGTTCCCTGTGCACCCAATCAGGGTTACCTGTGAAAACAGGCCAAGAGCCTCACCCACTGGAGTAGAAGCACTGTGGGTTAGCTAGCTCATGGTAAACAGCAGCACATGCTGGTGGGAACCTGGGTATATGCACTCCACATGCCTCAACTATTTACTGTGTTGCCCCAAGGACGCTTGGCCTGAAAGCTCCAGCAAAATGCAGACATTGAATTGCTCCTGTGCTCCCGTGGCTGGAATTTTCCACAAGGTGTGTGGCTGAGCAAGAAAGGCTCTTGTCTGTGTTCTCAAGCCTCAGAACCAGCAGTGACCAGCCCAGTGATGCTTAGGTGGGGAGTAGCCCATAAGGTAGAGGGCCCGAGAGGTGGCTCAGTGGGTGAAAACACTTGTCATGAAGGTCCAATGCCCTAAGTTCAATCCTCAGAACTCAAAATGGGGCGAGCCAATGCACCCACATAATGATAAGTATTTTAATCAAAAAGTAGAGCTTCGTGAGTTACCTCCCCCTGTGCACACTGTAAGGTAGAAAACAGGTAGGCTAAGTACCAGCACATAAGCCCCTTGAAGACACAGAACCACACTCCTAAGGGACCATTCTAGAGGACTTCGTCTGAACTCCTAAAGCCAGGCGCACTTGCCAACTGACTCCTAGCCATGGCCAAATCTCTTGTCTCTGGTTCTCAGTTTTCACTTTGCAGCTGATTTCAGAAACGACCTTTGAAGGTCTCACATTGTCCCGCAACATCTTTTCGACGCTTTTTTGTTTGTTTGTTTCAAACCTGGAAGCGTTCGGCATCCTTTGTGCACTGTGTTCTGGGACAGCTGTGCATCAATCGCTGTGTTTATGTCCTGACTCATGTCCGCCAGTACCAAAGCTCCCGACATGACTGGTGAAGCTACATTGAGCCCGGCCGGGTCTCATTGTCCCTGGCAAACTGCAGTGGCTGTGGTCCAGAAAGGTCCTTGGCTGGAACAGTGAAGACTGGGGGTGAGGACAGGCTGCTGGGAAGGAGACCAGAGTTGCAAGTCCTGGGAAAGGCTTCCCCTAAATGGAAGCAACATTTAACTGCAGAAGGAAAAAAAAAAAAACCAACAGTTTCTGTAATATTGGGGCAATGCACTGCGGCTTAGCAGGAAGCTTGGCATGTGAAAAAAAATTAAATCTCTTACCAGTTTGCTATGATCTCTCTCTCTCTCTCTTTCTCTCTCTCTCTTTCTCTCTCTCTCTCTCTCTCTCTCTCTCTCTCATTCCCTCTCCCCTCATCCCACTCCCCTCCCCTTCTCCTCATCTTGCCTCATCAACTCCCTCACTTCTGTTCTGCCAGCTTCCTGACCCTTCCGGAGGCTCCAGAGCTGCTTCCTTTCCTCCCCATGCCTCCCCCACCCCACCCCAGCTTATCTGCCTCCTCCTCCCCTCCCATCATTTTGTTTCCTACTCTCTGCTTCCTCCCCACTCCTGTCTTCTCTGCCTCCCTCATTTTTTCCCAATGAGGATCACTGGGGCCATAAAGAAAGCATTATCCTTTAGAAATCCGACCTCATTACTGTGATTCTCCCACTGAGGCAGGCCAGAGGTAGAGGTCACCCCCCAGCCCCAGTGCTGTTCCTGCTGGGATGAAGCTATTGAGAGAAGAGATGCATCCTTCAAGAGTACCTACCGGAGCCATCCTCCACTCAGTGAATATGTATTTTTATTTCAGCTTTAAGATAATTTTAAAGTAGTGCAGGCATATCGCAGAGAAGGGAGAAGATGCACAGGGATGGAGAGGAGTCTTGGATTCCTGTGGATGAACTGTGGATGCTTCAGGAGACAACTCTGAATGGGGCTCTCCTTTCATTCCTCTATGGTGTTTTCTTTTCTTTTCTGGGTTTATTTGCATACTTACAGTTATAGTATAAGTGCAGAGATCCACCTGCCTCTGCCTCTGCCTCTGCCTCTGCCTCTGCCTCTGCCTCTGCCTCTGCCTCTGCCTCTGCCTCTGCCTCTGCCCCTCCAGTGCTGAGATTAAAGGGGTGAGCCATTACCACCTGGTTGTAGCATGGGTTTGTAATCTCAAATCTGAAGAGGCCAAGACAGGAAGACTGCTGGCCAGGCTAGCCTAGTCACTGAGCCTCAGGCCAGTGAGAGACCTTATCTTAAAACATAAAGACAAGTTGGGTGGTCCCTGAGGAACAACATCCAAGGTTGGTCTCCGGCTTCTACATGTAGATGGACATGTACATGTGTGCATCATATACATGTAGTTACACACACACACACACACACACACACACACACAAAATCCTCATGTGGCCATGATGGCACATTTAGCTCTCAGAGGCTAAGGCAGGAGGATTACAAATTTGAGACAAGGCAAGTCAGGGCCACATAGTAAGACCTCATCTTAAGAAAAAGAGCCGGGCAGTGGTGGTACACGCCTTTAATCCCAGCACTTGGGAGACAGATCTCTTTCTCTGTGAGTTCGAAGCCAGCCTGTTCCACAGAGAGAGTTTCAGGACATTCAGTGCTGTACAAAGAAACTCTGTTTCAAAAACCAAACCAAACCAGAGAGAGGGATGGGGAAGAAACCCCCAGCCTTTGACCCAAGCAGCCCAACCTCTACAGGCTCCTAATCCTGTAGAAAATATGGGGCCCTGCTCCATCCTGCTCACCAGGCTGAGTGGCCAGGGCCCCGTCTACACTTCAAGGTTGTTTCCTCTTGTCTCTGCTCCTGCTCCATCATTAGGTGTCCAGGTCCCTCAATGATGAGGGTGAAGAGACCATGGGGAAAGGGATGGGGAAAGAAATTAGACTAATTCCAAGCTATGCCTGCCATTCACTGAATGTAAGGTGCTAGCATACTGGTTTAATGTTTGTGAGCCCTGTCTAATAACTACCTACACCAAGCTTGATGTCACATGCCTATAATCTCAGTAGCTAGGAGGAAGAGGCAGGAGGGCATGTTAAAGGCTACAGAGGCACACACATGAACATGCATACATATACACATGCAAACATACACACAAGGAGCAGCCCTGGCTCTTCTGAGTGTCATGCCTCCCCCAGAAGTTGAGGGTTTTTGTTGTTGTTGTTGTTGTTGTTGTTGTTTTTGTTTGTTTGTTTGTTTGTTTTTCGAGACAGGGTTTCTCTGTGTAGTCCTGGCTGTCCTGGAACTCACTCTGTAGACCAGGCTGGCCTTGAACTCAGAAATCCGCCTGCCTCTGCCTCCCAAGTGCTGGGATTAAAGGCATGCACCACCACCGCCTGGCCAGTCAGGATCTTTTAAGAGAGGAGGTTGAACCCCCTCAGCCTTGCTCAAGGTCAAGGTGAAGAGGCAGGCTTCAGGGTGGCTCCCTTCCACAGTCAGGCTCTGGCTTCAAGGATGAAGGAAGGGAGTTACCCATCCATTTCATTTCTTCTCCTTTAGCTTGGTATTGATCTTGACTATTTTTACAAGTTGGGAGTAACTTCTAGAACTTGTTGGCCTCTTCTCTGCATTGTCAATGATGCATGTCGGTAAGACTCCAGCGAGAGACCAGCCGAGCAGACTCGGCTTCTCACACTGCAGAGTGCGAGACAATTGAAAAGTGTTCTCCCTCACAGTCTCATCTCCTGCCGGAGCCTCCTTCCATCAGCTGGTACTTATCACTCCGCCCAGCAAGCACCCCAGGCCCTCACACAGACATAGCCAGGCATCTCTGCTCTGCAAACATGAGACGGTGCCAACAGCGCAGCTTCTCTGCCAATGAGCTCATGCTTCCATAGCCTGAGGCAGCCTGTGGATGCCAGAGAGAGCACTGGAGGTCTGAGCTGTGCAGGCTGCGGGGCGGCTCTGTTTCTGCACTGTTATCCTCTTCTTGCAGAATGGCACTGCCTCACACAGTCCCTTCCCCAGGCTGGAGTGAGGTGTGGCTTGGCTGGACAGTGGAACACTGGGCAGAACTGGGGCTGAGAACCCCCCTCCTCTTTCCCTGTAATGAACCAGTGTGTTTCTAAAGAAATGGCCCC
>JADRCD010215969.1:8921-26705 GCA_019843815.1 Montemys delectorum | reverse complement strand
CATGATACCCCAAAAGGCAGCACCTAATGCAAGGGCTTGCAGATAGGCAGATTGTTCTGAGACAGTGAACCCAGAAAGCAGATCATCAGTATAGTCATTTAGGAGTGCATCATGTAGTACAATAGTAGATCATTAGGGGCAGTCAATTCAAAGACACATACATAATTGAGGTGTTTCAAGCTTGACAACTGGTGCTTGATCCTATTGGAGTCTCCTGAGAACTCTTCACATGGGAATGAAAGGAAAGCATTCCTGTATCTCCACTTCTGAGTTCTTCATGGCTGAGTGGAGGAAAGAACAGCCGTCTTAGCCCAAGGCAAGACATCGCCTACCTGTGTCCATACAACCCAGTGGAAGATCCAAGGGGAGCCTGAGGGGATATTCATACCTACTCCCCACCACACCACACAGCTTCCACTCAATCCGTTTCTGCCCTCTTTGCCCCAGTCTTAGTAGTTCTTGCTATATTTGGGGATGTTCATCTGGTGCAACCGAGGAAAGCCACTTCCTACAGGAAGCATGATCTCACAGCATCTTCTGAGCCCTCTCTCCTACATTCTCCATGCACAGTTTCTTCCTGTGCACCTTCTGCTTCTACTCTGTGTACTTTGGAAAGACCATAGATATTTCTTGAGGGTAACTTGGGGGGTTATACTCCTTTTCATACCTTATCAAAGTTGTTTTACCTGCCCGTTGGTTTTCTATTCTGATTAAACCCTTACTTTTATTTTAAACTATTTTATTAATTCTTAGAGAGAATTTTGTACATTGTAGATTGATTCCTACTCTTTTTTTTTTAAATCTCAACAAGATAGGAGTATCTGGTCCACGAATAAGAGGCCAGTCAAGAGGTCCATGACTATGTCTGTCTAATTGTTATCCAGATGGTAACTTTAGTGATTGTGGTCTCTGCTTATTATCATAATCGAGTCCCAGGGAACTGGCATGGCTCTCAGTGGTAACTGCAGCTGCACAGAGGGTTTGTGTGCACATGAGAGCTAAGCCTCTGTGGCCACTACCAGGTGAGTAGTTCCTGGAAGAAGGAATGCCTACTTGGACATATTTTAAGAAATCATGGGCCATGATGGGATCTAACAGAAACTTTCTCACTTCGTTTGGCAGGTATCTTGTTGTTCTAGTAAATTCTCAATATTTCATGTATCTTGTTTAAAATATCTAGGTAATAATCTGTTAGTCTTTCACTGGGAGAGGAATCTTTCTTAAGAGTTTCCATAGCTATTTTACCTATATTATCCCATAGACTACATATTAGTTCATGCAACAGACTCAAGAGAAAAATGTCAGTCTCACTATGCATGAGCTGAGGCACAGGGCTTTCTAATCCCAGAACTCTGCAAAGCCCCTCCTGTGCAACAGCAGACAGCGTATCAAAAGACAGATACAGTCCTCAAGTTCAGAATGCACAAATGCTCCTGCCTTGCCTCTACATATGGTGTTATATGGGATAAAGTACCTCTGCACCCCAGTTTCCTTAACTGTAAAAGGAGGATCTGAAAGTACTTAATTATTGTTAAGGGTAAGTGTCTTAACATATATGGAGCATTTTTGAAAAGCGAAAGACCCATAATAATCATGATGTCACCATACAAGTAAAGCCAAGGGTATAGCTTCCAGGACTGACATTCATGAGTTTTTTTGGACCCATACTCTGGAGTTTTTAAATAGGAGCTTAACTTTAGAGAAAATCACTTTCATTTTCCTAAATCCCCTTTTTGCACCTATTTTAGTACATATGACATTGAATGAAGACAATTTGAGTCGTTAGTTATTTAAAGATAACAACCACAGAATAATTCAAACTTGTCTTCATTCCATGCCTAATACATTATGACTGAAAAGGTTATGTGCAGGGATACAGTAAAGTTGTTACTATACAATCATGAAGATCTGAGTATAGATTTCCAGCATCCACGTAAATTTCAGATGCAATGGTACACACAAAAACCCAATACCAGGGAGCTAGAAACAGGAGGAAGATCACTGGCCAGCCAGCCTAGCCAAATAGTGAACTCCAGAGTCATAACTTGACACAAACTAGATGACCTGGGAGGATGGAACATTGACGAATTGCCTCCATCAGATTAGACAGTAGGCATGCCTGGGAGTCATTTTCTTCATTGCTAATTGAAGTGGGAAGGTCCAGCCCACAGTGAACAGTGCCACCACTGGTCCTGGGTTGTAGAAGAAAGCAAGCTGGGCAATCCATGGAAAACAAACCAGTGAGTGGTATTCTTTAATTGACTGTAACCTCTAAAATGTAATAAACCCTTCCCTCCCCTAAGTTGCTTTTGGACAGTGTTTTATCCCAGCAACAGAGAAGTGGTCAGTGAGAGATTCAGTCTCAAGAAAAATAAGAGGGAGAGAAGTGAAGGAAGGTTATGAAACATTCTGTATTACACACTCATGCATGCACACATACACACACAGAGACACACAGACACACATACAGCCTTCCATTTTAATATGTCTTAAACAGCACAATGGCCGGGTTACTCCCAAACGTCCATGTTGCTAGCACCTCCCCTCCAATACTCCTGAATTATTACTTACTAAAAATCCATCTTTGCTTCCCCAAACTCAAATGGGGGGGCCCCCTAGGGCTGCTCCTCCCTGGCTCTTACATGATTGAATGTTCTCTTTTCTACAGCTTCCAGTCCTGCATTTTATTCCTTTCCTGGCAATGGTGATTCTAAACCATTCTTCCCTGGGTTCCCTTGCCTGGGAAATCTAAAATCCCACCTCTGTTTCCCTACCCAGCCATTGGCTGGCTACTGGCAACTTTATTTACCAATTACAGCCAACTGGGGGCAGGGACCTGCAGACACGTGAATTCCCGTGTAATTTGAGAACCCAGTTAACCTAATATAAGCAACAAACCAAATTCACACCACTACCGCACCAATATCTTATGCTGGTCATTATTGAGGTTATATGGTTATGTAGTTGATGACATCCCCTCCCCCAGAAACCTACATAACACCTTTCAGTACTATGAAAGCCATCCAGCAACAGGGAAACTTCCTGGCGGGTACCACCTTGATTTCGCCATGTCCTGAAACCAAGTTGTGTAGTACTTTTAGCAACAGGGTCTTTCTATCACATTCTGGCAGGTATCCAATAGAAGTGACAATAGCCTATTTTGTTTGGGGGGTACCTATACTACAACTAAACAACTCAAAGAATGGTGACCCACCTGGCACTGGGCTGTTTTACTTGGCAACTCGTGTCCTCTTGGAAAGGTATTAACACCTGCATGGTAGATTTTTAACCCCTGCATAGTGGCTTTTTAAAAACATCCTTAATGTTAGTAGCTATCCCTCTCCCAACTCTTCCTCCGTCCTCCTCTCCCAGCTTGATATGTTTCTTTCTGTTTTCCCACTTGCAAGACAGTTATTAATTATCCTTTGCAATGATGATCAAAATGCCTTCTAAAATCGTTATGAACTAATGTTTCTAAACATTTCTTCACAATAGCCCTGGATCTTTTAAGCAAGAGAGAATCCTAAGGCCATAGACTAGATGCTAGGGGCATGACTTTATTTTCTAAATTAAGAATGCTAAATTATTTAATTATAGTCTACATAACATACAAACTTCAACTAATAATAATTTCATAGAAAAAAATTTTAAATGTCAAGTCTGCTTGACAATACATTCATGTTTAAATTGTTTTGTGGTGTGTCTTCTTTCCTCGTCACCTTTGGAGGTCTTTGGGGGCATTTGAGAGATCCAGCTTCCTGTTCTCCAGAGGCTCTGAAGGTGAGTTCTGATGAAAGGACTGTGGGTGTATTGATCCCATGAGCTATGCTAGTGAATAGCAAAATCAAGCTGTGCTTTTAAGCATAAAGCTGAAGCTGAAGTCGCTGGGCCAAGTGCTTCAGATTTCAGGCATGGATGTGTGGGAACAAGCTGCTTCTCACATGGGCAGACATGTGTAATAGGCCTCAGGAGGATGTGGGGCAAGGATTTATTTATTTAACGATGGTTAAACATTCACTCAAACAATGTGAGATGCCAGTTGGTGGGAAGGCATATAGCATAGGCCAGAAAGGCCCCATCATCCAATCTGTGTGCTTCCTGCATAGTTGAGCTATGCTGAAGCTTGCTCAGCACAGCTCAGGATGTTTGACCTGATTTCTGCTCCTGTTAATCCCAATGATCAGCTTCACTGTGCCCTGATTCCCCTCCCCGATGAGGTTATTTTCACTGCGGAGATCTTCCAGGCCTAGAAAGCGCTGCTACACTCTCAAGTTCTCCTTCCCAGGATAACCACTTTTTCTCTAACATACTCCATCTTGTGGTGTAGGTCAACACAACAGTACAGGAATCTTCACTGGGGAGACACTTTGCATTCAGTATTTATGGCCACTGCTCAGACATCTCACAGAGATAAATAACTTCCAAGGTTGAGTAACTTTCTTCTTGAATGGAGCCATTGTTGCAGGGTATTTGGTCACACTGTGAACCCTGAGATTGTGTTGTTTACTGGAAAAAAAAACTCTAGTTGCAGTGTGGCTCAGCCCTTAGCACACACCTTTAATTCCTCCAGCTGAAATACAGACACATCCTTAGTACACACCTGTAATCTCAAACGATAAAGGTAAAATTAGTTCGTAGAAGGAAGCACTCACATTGGAAAGTGATGTCTAATTCTGAGGCAAGTGACAAATCACAGAAAGATTCAACAGAACAGGATATGCCCAGCTCTCATGAGAACAGAGAGAAAGGAGAGGGTACTTAATCAGCACTGGGGGTGCAGTTTTTACTGGGACAGTTGTACAGAGACAGAGAGACAGGTTGCAGAGAGAGAACAAGATAGACACAGGTCAAGAAAGAACAAGTCAAAGAATGAGAAGGAGCCAGAAGATTAGAACATATTGCTCAAGTTAGTCCAAGGCTGAGAGAGAGAAGCCAGACTGAATCAGTCAGCTTGGAGAGGAGTTTAAGCCAGAACAGCTAAATGGAATCAGCCAACCAGAGATCAGAAGGAAGTAGGAGGGGGTAAACTTATTCAACAGTAAGACTCAGAGGGTTAAAACAGTCTGTGCCTGGCTAAGATTGTATGGAGGGTAGAAGCTTCCAGGAGTAGGTCTAGGTTAGCAGACAGAGACAGTAAGCCTCAGAGATGACAATTACATCAGGCGAATAAAAGTTACTTTTATATGCAGTGAGTCTTTGGAAAGAACATCCAATCAGCAGAGCTAATTGACTGTTAGGGGAGCATGTAAGAGGACAGGAGAATTTCAAGACTATCAGGAGAAGAGACTGTGAATATGGAGAAACAATTCAAGCGATGATCCAAATCTCAGACTCTGAGACTGTATAGCACTGAATTATTGTCAGCCAGTGTACAAGCAATACAGATCTTAAGTGCCAGTGTCATCTTTAAAGTCTTTCTAGCAAGCACCGTCATGAGAAAGCCTGCCAGCCTCGCTCCTTCATTTTCACTGAAGAGACTGTCTATGAACATTTGCTTATGGAGAAATACAGCTACATGTAACTCTCACTTTTCATCATGTAGAAAAGTGAGCTTATGTGGGTCAAAGATAATGCAATTAGACCACCATCTGTAGAGCGGAGCGATTTTCTGGGTATTAAGGGGAGAACGATGCTGGGCAGAAGAGAATTCCTCCCAGTAAAGGGGCACAGCAGCACTGCATGGGATGCCAGGTTGACTGTGGGATAAATGCACAGACTGTTGCCCACTCCCCAGGCCTAAAGGCTCCCACTCTTTCCTAAAGAATGAGGGTTCCATTATAACTCTGTAGTTGACAGTTGGAGTGTCCTCCAGATATATTGATGCTGTGGTAGAATCCTCACCTAACCCACTAGAAATCAAGTCCCCCAATATTGACTGGAATTGAATTTTCCTTAGAGATTTGGATTTATGTTGCTTTAGAAAAGGCTATGATTTAAATTTGTTTGCAAGGTCCCAGGGAATCCTGAGACCACTCCTAGCAGCTTTCACCTGACTTCCTCACCTATGTCTAATTCTTTCTTTTCAATATGTAAGTGGGATTGTTCTTCACTAGTTTTGAGAAAATAATTCCCTCTGGGATACAGCCATTCCCCAATCGTCTGTCAATTTCTGTCCTTTCGTAGGCATCTTCTGGACAGAGACACTAAGTCTTCTCCACTTCACCCCTTGGCTTAACTCTGACCTTTGCACACAGTGTGAGCACTCAGCATCCCCTGGGATGACAAGGACAAAGGTCTCCATGGTGTCCTTCTCTTACTGCTTGCTTATCACTTCAAAGACTGCCCCCCCCTTTTGTTCTCCTTCTGAAAGCTTCACTTTGTCATTGTTGAAGATTCTGTCCCTTTGCTGTCTCAACTCTGTGGCTTTTCTTCCCATCTGTCTGTGAGGGATGGTCATCAGAAGGCTCATCTCTGACCCCTTGCCTTCCTTTCTACACATGTGCTTCTTAAAAATGCCTTTCTTGGCTGGGCAGTGGTGACGCACGCCTTTAATCCCAGCACTTGGGAGGCAGAGACAAACGGATTTCTGAGTTCGAGACCAGCCTAGTCTACAGAGTGAGTTCCAGGACAGCCAGGGCTACACAGAGAAACTCTGTCTTGAAAAAAAAAATGCCTTTCTTGGTGTCAATTTTCTGCTATGTGTAAGTATATTTAAACTGCTTGTCATAAGTGCAGCTCTACTTGAGTTCCAAGAGACATCCTCTTGTCTACCGGACATCACATCATGGCACTCAGCCGAGTATTAGGAGATACTCAGTATCTCCCAAGCTGAATCCATAATTTCTATCCCATCCTTGAGCTGGTTCTTCTTTTGAAATCTGCATATCAACAAGTAACCCATCAACTTACCTCATCACTCAAATCAATTTGAGATTTATTTTGCTTTCTAATATATTGTATATTTCTTATATATGTATGTATATATATATATATGTGTGTGTGTATATATGCATATATTTATCTATGTATATATGTATCTATCCTTTCTAATATATATTATATATGAAGCATATATATGTTTTCATATGTATATATGCTTTCTAAGTATATATATTTCCACACATTTCATTCTTAGTAGTTAAGAAGGCAAACCCAAATTTCTGCCTCTTCCCCTACCTCCATTTACAACATCGGAAATATCTTAATTGTTTTGGTCTCTTTCAAATCGTTTTGTTTACTTGACACAGAACATTTTTAATATTCATTATTTTTATTTTATGTGCAATCACGTTTTGCCTGCATGTATGTCTGTGTGGAGGTGTCAGATACCCTGGAATTGGAATTATATACAGTCGTGAGCTGCCATGTGGGTGTTGGGAATTTAACATGGGTCTCCACAAGGAACAGCTACTGAGCCATCACTCTTGCCCCAAAACTGAACACATTTAAAATGCAAGTGTGTGTGTGGGAGGAGGGGAGTATGTGTATGTGTTATAGATTTCCTAAAGGTGTCTTTTGGCTCCTCATACCATCTGTCCTAGTTTGCTTCTCTGTTTTAACAAAATGCTGATCAAACAAGATCAAAGCAACTTGGGAAGGAAAGGGTTTATTTCATCTTATACTTCTAGCTAAGTGTCCATGACAGAAGGAAGTCAGAGCAGGAGCTCAAGGCAGGAATTTCAGTCAGGAACTGAAGCAGAGCCTGCAGAGCCCACAGGAATGCTCCTCACTGACGTGCTCCCTCTGGCTACTCAGAGAAAATGCTCCACAGACCAATCTGATGGTGGTAGTTCTTTGGTGGAGGTTCACTTTCCAAGGTAGCCTAGGTTTGTGTCAAGGTGACAGAAACTAATCAGTTCACCATAGGATGTGAATGTGTCAGTGTATAGATACGGTGGAGAGAGGGAGGGGGAAAGAGAAAGACAAAGAGAGACAGACGGGGGGGGAGAGGGAGAGGGAGAGGGAGGGAGAGGGAGGGAGAGGGAGGGAGAGGGAGAGAGAGAGAATAAATAACAGAATAAAGAGTGATGTAGGCCATAAACTTTGTATTTATTTCCATCACAAGAAACCCAAGGACAGGTGGACTTGGGTAGCCAACAGCCCTGCTATGTCACCTAAGGCTCCATTCCTCTGCACTGATACTTCCATTCACTGTCACCAGGTGATCTCCACACAAGTAAAAGAAGCAGATTGAAAGTGGTAGTCTGTCTTCGTGGGCATCTTGTTCGTGTGCGCCTTATGGAAGAAACTGCCTCTCAGCCATCCGTGTGGTAAACCCCTTTATATGTTTATAAACCACTGGTCAGGCCTGGGTCACACAACCATCTCTAGCCATAAAGTCATTTGGAAAATGAGTATCTGGTGCTTTCAGGAAGAGAAATCATTAAGAGAAAAACAGCTCGGAGATTGGTTGGGAAGTAGGCGACCAAAAATAATTACCCCAACTTTCAAGTCTCTTAGCCATGTTCTCTTCTGCACACCTCTTCATCTTCTGCTTCATCTCGGGATACAACTCCCATGTACGTGCTGTTTCCTTCATATGTCCAAATCAAATGACAGCTCAGGCACCACCTCACACATGTACGTGCTGAGTCAGTATTCTATTGTATTCTAGACGATATCATTTATCCTGCTCTGTGTGCATCCATTTCTCTTCCCCAAACTAGCCCCTTGCAAACATGCTGATTAATCTCCACTATTACATCCATGGCCAAGGTTCTTTGGAGGAATTGTATGATGGGTTAGAATCCCCTGGGAGCCTCACCTGATGAACTATTCTAATTGCCATAATTGACATGGAAAGACCCAAGCTGAATGTGGGCAACACCTTCTCGTAGCATTCCAGATGCAAGGGCCACAGCACAAGGAAGAAGACTGACCTTTTTCTCTTGGCCTTCTGTCCTGCTGCCTGGTTCTTCTTTCCTGGCTATTGCGACTGCTTTCCTTTTCTGGTATCAAAAAGCCGTGTTTCTAGGCTTCCATTGCTGACAAGGATGAACAGCTCTCCAGGAATGTGCCAGAGATTTTTTTTTTTTGGTACCAGATTAGAATGTGAGGGCACTCAGATCGCTGGACTTGATCTCTCTCTCAGCTGCCATCCTGTAAGAGACAGACATTGTGGGACTACTCCAATTACTGAGGTTTGAGCCTCAAGTATATGGAGCCCTTGGCCTCTCAGGTAGGAGCTAGCTGTTGTTGCTATTTTAAAGTAATTTGATTTGATACATTCTTTATATAAATTCATCCTACCAGTTCTGTTCTTCTTGAGAACCCCAGCTAATACAACTAGAAATATGTTATAGCAATTTCATTAGATTAAATGAAATGGTGGTTTCTTTGTGATCTTTCATTGTCCACTCTGGCTTTGTCAGGTACCATGGCCAGCAGAGGGCACTGTGATCTTTGGCTAGAGTGTCCTTCAGTGGCAATGATTTGATTTCTGTAGCATCAAATTTACTTTACTTTTTTGTTTTCCATGAAAGGAGTGATTGTGAGTTTTTTAGTCAGCCACCTGGAATCATGCTTTGTTTATTTGAAGCTAGATCTTTCCAGGTGAGTGCATCATGGGCTGTAAATGGAGGTCAGTCAGAGTGAAGACAGGCCTGCACTTGTCTTCCGAAATTCACTGCTCAATGACTGAAACCAAATTCCCCACCTTGGGCAGAAAGGCACAGACGCTGAGTTCCAGAGAGCAGCTCATGTGGTCTAGGAAGGATGAGGTGCTGTACTGGAAATGCGCTAACTCATTACAGGCTGCAAAACCAGCTGCATTTCCTCATTTGGCGGGATATTTACAGGTTAATCGGGGATGCTGTGAAGGTAGATGTGTTGTGTCATTAGTTCTGGGTTAGGAAATGGTGGATCTATTCTTTAATCAGTATTTATTTGCCCACCTAGTACATGCCTGATGTTACTCTAGACACTGAGACTAACAGTTTAACAGAGGACATTAAATCCTTGCTCTCATGGGATCTATATCTATATCGATATCCATGTTGATATCCATATTGGTATCAATACAGATAGAGTCCAGGCTGTGAGATACACAAATCAATAACTATATAACCACATAAGAGAAAAAAATCTTATGGAGAAACAGAATAAGGCATAGTGAATTTTGCTGTGTGGGGTGCATGCTATATCCCATAAACGGTGGAACCGTCTAGACTTGCAGATACAAAGTGACCCTGACCCGAGTGAGTGCAGGCAGATTCACAGGGCTTTAAGGAAGCAACAAAAGCCAAAACAGGTGGTAAGGGAGGGGCTGCCAGGTCTGGCAAGCAATGGAAATTTTCCTCAGGGTGAAGGAAGCCTATGAGCAGGGGAGTGGCCATATCTGAGTTACTTTTCAAAACCTAACTAGGAGGCTAGGGTTAACAGTGTCAGCCCAGGCTGACAGGAGACTGTTTCTGATACCCCATGAGTGGTACCTTTGATGAGGTCATAGTGGCAGTTGGAGGTGGCACACAGGCTGTTGTTGGGAATTGTAAAGGGCAAGTGATGAGATTTGAAGAATGTTCTAAGGATGTAAGAGAGAGAGAGTTACTAAATCAGGAGCTCTGTTTTTTTTTTTTTCTTTTTTTTTTTTATTCCCCTGCTCTCCATCCTCCTTTCTATCTTTTGTCTTCTGAGACAATTTTATATAGTGAAAGCTGGCCAGGAACTCAGTACCTAACTTAGGTGGGTGGCGTTGAATTTCTCATCCTCGTGCTTCCCCTCCATCTCTCTAGTGCTGGAGTCACAGGGGTGCGCTGCCAGAGTGAGCCAGCCTTTGTATTTTGAGGATGTACTCCAAGCAGAGGCTGAACTGCTCATCAACTTTAACATCCTTTTAGCACCCAATGTCAACTTAGCAGTGACCAATGTCAACACAGTGAGGCTTCCTGTGCCAGCCTGTGGTGGACAACGCTGTTTGGGTTGAGTCATCTGCAAGGCCTTACACAAACACCAGCGGTGAGGACATGCTGGCCTCACCCCAAATGGAATGACAATTTTATTATGGTAGCAGAGACAAGCTGGTTTAAAAACAAAAACAAACAACAAAGAGCAAAAACTAAACCAAAATAAAAAACAGGTTGTTTAACCTAAAATCAACAACAGCAGCAACAACAACAACAAAAAAAAACCCACGTTTTTGATCCTCTGAAAATGGCAACAAACCTCCGGTGGCATTTGTCACTTGCAGACAAGTTAACAACACCCCCTCCTTAATCATGCCTATGGAAATTCCGTCCCATACCCGTAATTCCGAAATTGACCACTAAGCGGCGCCCACACATCTGAATCTGAGGTGAGGTTTTCTCAGCCCCAGCCCTGACAAAAATAAAAGCCCAAGGCAATATCCAATGGCTTCTTGCTGTCTACTGACATGAACCTCTTTTAAGAATTATACCCAACAGCTTGGGAAGGATATTTGCAGAGGGATTCATCACGAAAAAGCCCATGTCTTCTACCGATTCACTTCTGCAGCTCAGCACTTCCATGCATTGGGCCGCTCTTCTTTCTGATTCTCCATTTCTAAAATTTCTTCCCCATCTCACGCCCGGCCTTTCCCAGTCCTTTCCTTCTATCATGGGGATTTTTTTCCATACACTCCTTCAACTGTATTCACCCCATTGTTCAGAGAATAACGTGTGAACTTCAATACCCTTGGGAAATTTGGCCCTGCTGGCTCCCAGCTGCCCCTCAGTCCCACTTTCAGTCTGCATTCTAACGACCTTGGATGTGTGTGGGTTGCTTCAGCTTTGTGTCTGGAGAGTTCTTTTCTTCCCCTCGAGGTGTAGAGCATATGCTTCTGACTCATACAGCCCATCCATGGTCCTCCCCTCCCGTGATACCATGGTGGCCTGCCAGTTCAAGCATTCTGTTTCCCTACATAGCACAGACACTAGTAACCAGGGTGCTATTTGTAAGGGGACTATGCATCAGTGACTCTTGTAAAGCTTTTTCCACTCGTAATAATATGCATAAATTATATGCAAAAGTAATATTCATAAATTATGCATAATTTTTTTACTTCCATCCTATAATTTAAGCTGTGCCAGCACCCAGGTGCTGCCTCGGGGAACCTGCAAGTTTCTGTGAGAGTTTCTGTAAGAATTCTGAGAAGATTCAACTGATAAGGTTTTGACAAAGGCTTCTCTTTAAAAATCGTGGACTTTGCGGCAATTTCCCCCATATAGTAAACCAAATCATTCATTTCCCATCAAGAGCCTATCTGACTTACTGGCATAAACTGTCGGCTTAACATGTTTTGGATAGCGAACAGAAACAGTTAGGTTACAAATGTGCTATAAAGTTTTACTTACATATGTGTTAAAATAGCTCAGTTATTGTTTTCCCTTCCCCCTCTCTCTTGTGCAACTTAAAATAGTTTAGTAGTTCCGGTATAAAAACAGAGAGCCCAAGAAACATTTGCTTTTTGTTCCGGCAGGTTTCAAGGGTTACTGGAGTTTCTGTAACACTGTTGTAAGGCGGAGCATTGCGACCACAGGGAATTGTATGGATTCTGCTTTCTGCTCATTCCTGATCTGGACTGTGAAGGATGGAATGTCTGCGGAGACCTATGTAGTTCAGTATCTTCAGGAGAAAGGGGCTAACCTAATGCTACCAGGGAGCTCTGGGTGTCAAGAAATATTCTTGTCACAGAATGACAGGGCAAAAAGTATAGATTGTCAAATGGGTGATAGATTTTACAAATCTTCAGCAAGGAAACACACACACACACACACACACACACACACACACACACACTCCAGTTCCTGGATTGCAGCAGGAATGATTGACTGAACATTCTAAAGAGGCAGAAGCACCCTGCTGGGAACCAGGTTGAGGGGAAGGATCAGGGGGAAGTAATTCTTAACACAAAACTAGGTGGTACCACCCAGATGCCCTCCAATCCAACCCCAGAGTGTGGACCCAATTCTTCCAGACAGGCAGCTAAACGACAAGTAGGCACACGTTGCCGTCTTGGAACCTCAGAAGGCATCATACGCACACTACCGTGAGAGCGCAAGTCTTTTCTTGTATTCCAGGATAGCGACAGTGGAAGGATCTGCCACAGGTCTCCAAGGCAACCGCCCAGTGGCCAAGCAAAGCAGAGCATCAAGGGCACAAAAGGTGCTGCGGTGGCCACGTGGGGAAGTGAAGGTCAGCACACTTGGGATGAGCAGCCTGGCCCAATCGGGGTTCTACTCCTTTTACTGACTATCCAGGAAAATCTTGGCTCCTATCTAAGGGTTATAAAGTGTAGGAAATGCAGAACAAAGAAAACAGGAGACGCACCCCCAAGGGCGCTGCCCCAGGTTGCAGAAGTGTCTGTCCTGTTATCACCTTTGCTGCGAATGCTGTGCTTTGCTCTTTACGTACATGCCTCTTTGGACAGACTGTGATCTGTACGGAGCAAGAAGAACACAGTACTCATTTTTGTTCTCCTGGAACCGTTGGGGTCCCTGTGCTGTTGAATGAGCGAGTTTCGTTTCGAAGGAGTTTTCGTTTCGAAGTGGTTCAGGAAGTGTTTGGTCCTCCCCTGTCACTGAAGCCTGACCCCACATGCGGCTTCTAAAAGGGTGTCAGCGATGCCTGAGAGCTTTTCCCCAGCCTAATCCACCACCCTTTTGAACTGCAGGATTCAAACCGTTGGTTATCTTAGCAGGTCAGGCTGGGAAGTCTGAAGCATGATTGGCAGGCTCTTTCAGTGGGCCTAAGGATCGTTTTATCTTTTTAAAAACTATTGCATTCTAAAGCTTTCCAAAAAGATACAGCCCAGCCCTACACTGTACACCTCAAATACAAGCTTGATGCATCACCGTTTACATACTCTCAGGCTCCAGAAATAACGTGTACCTTAAGGAGCATAAAGCGTTGGGTGTCCCCTTGTGTGCAACCCTGCTTGTTCACATGATGTTCCCTATAAATTAAGTTACTTGGGGTTTTTTTGCAGGGAAGGGGAGGCAGTGGTGTTATTCTTGTTTTGCTTCGTTTTATTGGAAGCTCCTCAGTATGACCCACCTCCGGAGTATCTTGGAGGTAATTTATACTTACTGGGCGGCTGTGGAGTATTCTTTGAAGCAGTAAATTATTAAGCCACTCCACACTCCCAGTGGGTGCGTAGGAGACTCTACACCCTCCCAAGAGCTCTGGATTCACGAATGAAACACATACACACACACACACACACACACACACACACAAACACACACACACACAGAGCATTATTTTTTTTAATTAGGTATTTTCTTTACTTACATGTACATTTCTCCTTTCCCAATTTCCACTCCAAAAAACAAACAAACAAACAAACAAAAACAACAAGAACAAGCTCCTGTTGCCTCCCCCCTCCCCATGCCTGCCACCCCACCCTCTCCCGCTTATTAGCCCTGGCATTCCCCTACACTGGGGCACAGAACCTTCACTGGGCCGAGGTCCTCTCCTTCTATTGATGATCGAATTTGCAATCCTGTACTATACAGAGCATTATTTTTAATATACCTTACTAGCTCAATAGTTGGGCTTCCCCCTAACTCCACACAGCTAACTCACTTTCCCCTCTGATAGTCCTGAGTTAATCTTTCATCTCTGCTACCCTAGATCCAATCAGGGGAATGGACCCTGGGATCACTTTCCCATGTTCTTACATGTTGATAGGCTCTGAAGTCTGACCTCTCTGCTTCCCCATTGTAGAGATTCTGTTCCTTCTCTCTGTGTTTCTTGCCCAGGAATCCTAAAAGCCCCACCTCTGTTCCTCTGCCTAATCATTGGCTGCTGGCTCTTTATTGATTAATCAAAAACCAATTGAGGACAGAGACCCTCAGTGTCTGAACATGTAGATTCCGCTGTGATTTTGGGAGCTGAATTAAGGCAAAGCATTAGAACCAACTCCCAGCATATGCCTGCATCAGACCTCTGATTGCAAGAATCGTCACAAACAAACAAACAAACAAACAAAAACAAAACAAAAACCAGCTCACTTCTATTTCTAGGACAATTGGAAATTAGTTGACAACTTTTCCTGCTTCCCAAATGATAAGAAATATTACTGTGCTGTGGCCATTTTAGCATGTGTTAGGATGGCATTGTTTTGGTCCCTAGCAGTTTCTTAGTACTTTACAACGGCCCCAGTATGCTAAACTGCTTTAAAAATAACTAGATTTAAAT
The DNA here is from genome assembly GCA_019843815.1 of Montemys delectorum. Lineage (NCBI taxonomy): Eukaryota > Metazoa > Chordata > Mammalia > Rodentia > Muridae > Montemys > Montemys delectorum. Next base: position 11,609 of record JADRCD010215969.1, on the reverse strand, counting down.
GATTTAATTATGGTCATTAAAGTTTTAGTGAGCTCTGCAAGTCTTCAACATCCAAACTTCTACGAGACACTGTAGACCTTGGGTCAGCCGAGGAGAATTTCTAGGTGTTCACATGACTCTCATGTTGTAGGCTCCATCTTGGCCCAGCCTTGGAAGAATGGAGGAAGACAGGTACAAGACACATGCTGTGCCGTGCTGCTTTAAACTTGGCCTGGTCTCAAAGGTTAAGCCTGTCAAGTGGGCCTCAGGTCCTAAGAAGTGGAGCTTCCTGGGGCTCTGTTCTTAGGTGTACCCTGAATCTCAGGCATAGGAAGCTTACCTTTAATGAAAGGAGAGTGCCTAAGACAAGTATTCTGAGAAGACACGTCCCAAGTAGTAAGGAGGAGGCTTTCAAGCTCAAGGTCCTACTTCCTGTGAAAAGGCTCACTGAGTCAGGCTGCAGACCTGGGCCTCCGGAACAGCAGGGGCTAATGGAGGCGGAGCAGGAAGAAGCTGTCACCAAAACCAGCTCCCCTTGTGACTTCCTATGAGACTTTTCACAAACATGGTAATACCCTTGGACTGACTTTTATGTAATTGGGAGAAATAACTTATATCTTTTAATCAATTATTTCCTTAGTAAGTGCTGGTGTTCGAAATACTTTTTTTAGTTTTTGAGTGAATATACTTTTATAGTAATAAACTTATAATAGTAATAATCCGTCTTTTGAAGTTCTGGGACAATTTTATTATTGTTTAAAAGAAAAAATCCAAAGCAGACAAGCTGCAAATCCCAGCAGTTGTCTAGAAGAGGGAGATAGTAAAAAAGTGGGGGAAAGCCAGGCCATTTGAGTCAAACCAGTGCGCTCATCCACAGTGTGGACAAGCAGCCACATGGTGGGCGAGAATAAGAATAAGAAAGGCCAGAGTGACAGAAAAAAGTAAAAGCCCACCAAACTTAGACTCTAGCCAGAAACTGAAGGAAAAAACAAAAACAAAAACAAAACAAAAAGGGAAAGATTAAACCGTTCTGAGTCTTGATCTCATCCAAACCTCAGGGTGGCTCAAGGGGATTGTGCTAGGGGTTGGAATTATGGGAGGAAAAGTACTTATCTCATTAAAGGGTTACCTATTCCTCCAATCTATTTAGCATGGCTTAAGGTAAACCCCACAAGGAGACATGGAGGTTTGGGGGCGTAGGAGGGGACTTCTCCTGGTTCCTTGGCTAGGTGTTTGAAGAACCAGACTGGGTTAATGCTTAAGGGAGGAGGCAAGGCTACATATCCACTTAGACATAGATCCTATTCTTCTGACCATGAGGCAACAACTTTCCCTTAAGGGGCCTTCAAAGCTACTGGGTCACCCCCTCACCTCCAAGTGAGTAAGCTCAAAATCATCTAGAGTCCTGGCCAGAGAACAGAGCACCCAAACACTCCTGGCATTTCTGGCTTAAAGTCAGGACAAGGACAAGGCCATTTTCAGCTTAAGACTAAGGACATAAAACATGGAGATTGCCAAACGATCTTCTACAGTTACTGAAGCAGTAACCATGTGTTAAATATGGCTTATTCTGTGCCTACCTGAACCTGGGGATACCAGGGAGAGCCTTCCCCAGAGGCCAGGACCCCTTCACAGCTACTTTCAGATCAGCTCTGTGCCAGGCTGACCTACTTTACCAAGCAGGTGCTGTGTCCATGCATCTCCTGCTGTCTTAGGTCTCACTAGGATCTGGGTCTATTTCATGTCCTCACTTCAGATGGAGCCTCTGAACACCAGCTAAAACAAGTACCATCTTTCCAAACCTTTAAAGATCCATTTCTTTGAGGAGATAACTTCGTAAAGCACAAGGACCTGAATTTTGATCCCCTACACTCATCTAAAAAACCAGACAAGGTAGAACACTCCTATAGGCTCTGTGCTGGGAAAATAGGGATGGGAAGATTGCCAAGGCTTGCTGTTGAGCTCTGAGTTCAGCAAGGTACTCTGACTCAAGAATAAAGTAGAGAGAGAAAGAACTATTGGGGAAGACAGCCAACGTTGATTACTGAATTCCACATGGATACATGGGCACACTTCCTCAGAGAGAGAAAGAGAGAGAGAGAGAGAGAGAGAGAGAGAGAGAGAGAGAGAGAGAGAAGCACACTCATATAGAGAGAGTGGGAGAGAGAGAGCATAACTCACACAGATAGAGTGGGAGAGAATACAAAACACACAGAGAGACACAGAGAGAGAGGGGGAAGAGAAAGAAAGAAAGAAAGAAAGAAAGAAAGAAAGAAAGAGAAAGAGAGAGAGAGAGAAAGAAAGGAAGGAAGGAAGGAAAGAAGAAGGAAAGAAAGAAAGAAAGAAAGAAAGAAAGAAAGAAAGAAAGAAAGAAAAAAGAGAGAAAGAGGGGGTGAGAGAGGAGCGAGAAAGACTTTGGGGGGCATCGTTTAAAGTACAAGTCCAGAATAAATTCTTTATATCTTCAAAGGCTCAGTGTTCTCACACTATATTATATCTTTACAGTTTTTTAGTTAATATTTTTAGTTAATAAACTACTGAGCCTTCTCTGTTCCCAATGTTCTCATTCAACTTCTCCATAGTTCCCCTTCTGCTTCTGTGGTGTGTGTGTGTGTGTGTGTGTGTGTGTGTGTGTGTGTGTGTATGTGTGTGTGTGTGTATGTGTATGTGTGTATGTGTGTGTGTATGTGTGTGTGTGTATGTGTGTGT
>JADRCD010215968.1:45101-68498 GCA_019843815.1 Montemys delectorum | reverse complement strand
AAAGAAAGAAAGAAAGAAAGAAAGAAAGCAACTGGGCCAGGCGTGGTGACAGAAGCCAGCGGATTTCTGTGAATTTGAGGCCATTTTGGTCTATAGTGAGTTTCCATATGTAGCCATTGCTACACAACGCAACGAAACAGAAAAGAAAATTAGAGGCTGGAGAGCTTGTTAAATGGTTAACGTTTGTTCCTCTTCCAGAGGACCCAGGTTCAGTTCTCAGCACCCCCAAGGTGGCTCACAACCATCCACAAACTTCTTCCTAGGGGATCAGATGCCCTCTTTAGACCTCTGCAGGCACTGGGCACATACAAAGTAACACACATACATGCAGGCAAAAATTCATACACATGAAATGAAAATATATTTTTAAAAAGTGGGGGTGAGGAGGAGAGATAGATAGTTCAGTGGTTAAGAGCACTTGTCCTTGCAGAGGAGCAGGGTTCGACTCCTAGCAGTCACAAGACAGTTCACAAATGTTGATAACTCCAGTTCCAGGATGTACATGATATACGCGATATACAGATACATATACGTTCAAAACACTCATACATATAAAATAAATCCTTGGGGGGGGGGGTTCGAGACAGGGTTTCTCTGTATAGCCCTGAAAATAAGTCTTTTTTTAAAAAAAAATGTAAAAAATCAAAACTATTTCTTAAAAAGCTGAATTCGCAACACATACGCGCGCGCGCTCCCTTCACGCCCCCTCGCTCCGGTCCCAGGCCCACGCGGGCTCGGGCTCGAGGGACAGTGGTGGCCTCGGGGAGGTCAGTTGGGATCTGACCGACGGTCCATCTGACCCCTCTATGCCCCTGCCAGATAAACAGCCGGCCGTGGGAACTCAGAACCGCCCCTTCCGGATGCTGGGGCCCGGGGACCGGAGCCTGCGCTGCCCGGCGCCTCGTAGAACGCGGGAGCCACCGCGGCTCCAGCGACCGCCGAATGGTCGTGGTCCTCGCGGCGGCGTGACCCGCGCACGAAGCTTGTTCACCCGCCGCGGCGTCCGCGCTGAGGCCTCCAGACCTCCAGAGGGCGCTCTGCGAGGGAGTGGCCAGCCGCTGGACCTTCGAAGTGTCCCGGTCACAGTCCAGTCCCAGCAGCCCCGGAGCTCGCGAACCCGCCCTGCGAGTCCGCTCGGGGCTTTCACGTTTTCGGCTTTCGTGGATTGCGGGGAGGTGAGGGCGAGCCAGCTTGGTGCCCGCCCCGGAAGCGTCCGTGGAGGAGGGTTGGGCACCCCGGGGAGGGTGAGCCCCAGGGATAGCGGCTACTTGCAGAGAGGCCACGAGCTTTGTGGACAGGCGAGGCCATAGGATCAGTTAAGTAGCGCTGGATATATCTGTGAGGGAAGGGAGTGGAGGGATGAGGGACAACGGAGGGGCGTGGGGGTGTACTGTGGTGGACCGGAGCGTTTCCTGTCCAGGGCTCACGGATTTAAGTGACACAATTTAGGGAGAGGTCAGCGGACTCCAAAGCAGGGAGGTGTGCTTGGGAAGGGGCTGGCACCAGGAAGTGAAGAGTGAAGTGACTGACAGGCAGAAGGTGGGAGTGGAAAGGTGTGCTCGGTTAGAGGGTTGGACCGTCTGAGTTGAAGAGATGGGAGGGAAGATAAAGAGCTGAAAGGCAAGAGCGCGTTTGTGTGTATCCTGTTCTGGCAGCTGACCGGAAGAACTGGAAGTACCAAAGTGGCGTGCTCTTGGGGAGGGGTGGGACTGTGTAGCGGTGAAGCTCAGCAGGCATTATGCTGGGATGGGTGCTTTGGGAGGGGAGAGGAGCTGGATTGTCCCAGAGTGGCGATCTGACCCTACCCACCGTACTTCCTTCAGCCACCATGTTCAACCCGCAACTCCAGCAGCAGCAACAGTTGCAGCAGCAGCTCCAGCAGCAGCAGCAACTCCAGCAGCAGCAACAGCAGATACTGCAGCTCCAACAGCTGCTGCAGCAGTCCCCACCACAGGCCACCTTGTCCATGCCTGTCAGCCGGTGAGTTTCCGAATCCCCCGGAGCGGAGTCTAAGGTCTGACGCTAAGACCCGCGTTTTGGAGCCAGGCTCCCAGTAGTTATTTCCCCGCCCCCCCCCCCAGGGGCATCCTTGTTTGAGTATTAAATGTCATCGGTTTCTACCTTGGAGGGGATCCTCCATCTGCCCTTGAGAGGGAGAGAATGGAGGTGAGACCTCCGGGTGGATGGCTTTCCCAGGGCCCCTCTGACACCCTCCTCCCATCACACAGGGGCCTCCCCCAGCAGTCGTCCCCGCAACAGCTTCTGAGTCTCCAGGGCCTCCATTCGACCTCCCTGCTCAATGGCCCCATGCTGCAAAGGGCTTTGCTCCTACAGCAGTTGCAAGGTATGGCGGTTTCCCACAGCCCTCAGACTCTTTCTATCCCACTCATTTTCTTTTTCTTCGAGACAGGGTTTTCTCTGTGTAGCCCTGGCTGTCCTGGAACTCACTCTGTAGACCAGGCTGGCCTCGAACTCAGAGATCCGCCTGCCTCTGCCTCCCAAGTGCTGGGGACTAAAGGCGTGCGCCGACTGCCCGACTTATCCCACCCATTCTTACCAACGCTCGCAGTGGTCCTGACAGCATCCTTAGAGATGAAGACACCAGGGCTCCCAGGAGATAAAGTCCACAAGCTACTCTGCTAAGTACAGGATTACCAGACTATGGCTCTAGCTGGTCCTGACTATTGAGGAAGGGGAAGCACACCCATAATCCCCCTCTACAAATGAAGACAGAAACCTGAGGCCCAGAGGGGGACCCTGTGCCCATAGTCACAACACAGATAGAGCTGGTTAAACAGCCGTCACTTGGCAGCCCTACCAGGACCACAGTGTGGACAGCCTTTTGAGCTGACCTTCAAAAGATGCATGGTTAATTCAAGAGAGAAAAATCTCACGGCAGGTCACAAATTATATATATATATATATATATATATATATATATATATATATATATATACACACACACACACACACACACCACCTTTTCTTTTTCCATTTTAAAAGTTGTTCTTGTCACATGAAAATAACACATATTAAAATAGAAAAACAACAACAAGAACAGCAACAATAAGAACCAAGGGGGCTGGAGAGATGGGTCAGAGGTCAGGGGCACTTGCTGCTCTTTCAGAAGGGCTGAGTTAAGGTCCATCACTCACATGGGGACAACTCATAACGCTGTAACTCCAGCTCCAGGGGATCCATTGTCCTTATCTGGCCTCCAAGGGCAGGCTCCAACACAGCACACAAATTAAAATTTAAGATAAATCCTGAAAAATAAAGTCATTGAAAACAAACAAGCCCAAGTGGTAGGAAGGCAGCCCCTTGTTTCCGGGAGAAGTCACCACCCTTCATTATAGTTCTTTCCATTTTTGTTTTCTAGGAAGAAGCTTGGGAAGTTGAATGTGATTGTAGGATTAATACCAAAAGAGAGTCCATGTCCTGTTTTTCCTTTATTTTCTATTTTGCAGTGCTAGAATTTTTGTTTGTTTTGCTTTGTTTGTTTGTTTGTTTTAGTTTTTTGGGTTTTTTTTTTTTTTTCAAGACAGGTTTTCTCTGTGTAGCCCTGGCTGTCCTGGAACTCACTCTGTAGACCAGGCTGGCCTCGAACTCAGCAATCCACTTGCCTCTGCTCCCAAGTGCTGGGATTAAAGGCGTGCGCCACCACGCCCGGCTTTTTGTTTGTTTGTTTGTTTAAGACAGTGTCTCACTCTACATCCCTGGCTGGCTTAGAATTCATTATGTTGCCGGGCGGTGGTCTACAGAGTGAGTTCCAGGACAGCCAGGGCTACACAGAGAAACCTTATCTTGAAAAACCAAAAAAAAAAAAAAAAAAAAAGAGGAAAAAAAGAAAGCCTCAATTATCCATTTCTCTCCCCCACCCTCCTTTTCTCTTCTCTATCCTAAACATCACTGGGATGAGCATGACATCTGAGACTCTTCTCACAGTAGATCCCAACACTGAGTGACTGAGTCGGGGATGGATGTTTGATGGCTTTTGATAAGTATTGCCAAATTACTTTCCTAAGGACTGGACCAGTTTGCAATGCCACCGGCCACGTATGACAGTGCCAGCCTCACCATGCCTACGGCAGCATTGGGTACTCTATGCTTTTTTTATATATACCCCTGTGAATGTGTATGTACAGACCATTTACTGCGTTGTTTTGCAAAGGCTAATGCTGCTGCATTGTGAATGTCTTAATTCCCATTTCCACGTGCTAGTGCGGCTAAAACATATACCAAATATTCGCATGTCATTTTGTGACTTGTCCATGTCCTTTGTCTGTCTCTGCTTGAGGGCTTCCCATCTTCTGCCTTACTGTTTGTGGGAGCTGGATGTCTCTCTGGGACTGTGTATATGTCTTTGTTGTACCTATTTATCAGATACACTAACTCATGACTTCAAATCCTCATCTGACAGACAAGGGGAGGGAGAACTGGTTTTCTCGAGGTGCCAGAGGTGGTCTGGACTTGAATTCATCTCTCAGCACAACTGACCTATACCTTTAAGCCTCTCCTGCCCTCCCCTGCATTGCCCCTGAATCTGGGCATGAATGCCAACTCTCTTTCATGCTTTGGGCCTTCCCTGGGAAAAAGAGCTGAGTCAGAGGAGATTTAGCAGGAAATAAGTCGGTTGGTCCTAGGATAGAGATCTCTAGGGACACAGATAGCAGGGAAGGCCTCCTGAACGGAGGATGCAGCATCTTCAAAGGCCCAGAAATGGGGTGATTAGAGGACTGCCCAGTGACATGTTCCTAGAGCACAATGTGGGGCACGTGAAGTGGGCAGGGCCAGACCTTGCCCTAAAAGGAACAAGGAACTGTAGGAGGCTTTGGGCAGGGATGGGGTCAGAATGTAGCTGGAAAGAGGTCCTATTTGCTGCAGTTCTAGGAAGGGATGGTGTGTTTTCACTATCCACATGGGTGCTAGAGTTGTTAGGACCTGATGATGTCTGGGGTGTGGAGGATAGGGTGAGGACAGAGCTAGCAGGTGTCCCTCAGGGGGCTTGGCCAAGCTGCCTCTCTGTTTCGTGTCTATGTTGATAGCTGCATCTCCCTGCTACCTGGCAGGCAGGGCTGACCCAGTGAAAGGGTGTCTTTCTCAGTGCCAGAGCCTTCGCACTCATTGATAAAGAGAAGCCAGCGGGGGGCAAAGTACTGAACAGTAGCTTGCTGGTCCTCCTGTGGCCCCCCTGTGCTGAGTCTCTCACATACCTGAGGGCCTTATAGCATGTCTGACTGAGGGCTGGCTGAGGCAGCTCACATGCCCAGATGGAGCAGAAAACCTACCCTAAGTCCTTCCTCACTCATGCCCACAGTAGGCCTTGCCTTGGCTTTTCCTCTACTCCCCTGGGTAAGAGGGACCCTCAGATGTTATCTCTGATATTTCCATGGTATTTGAGTTACTGAACACCTGATATAGTCTTGACCATTCAACCATGACGTGACCTGTCTTCTCACCTCTTCCCCACAGGCAACCTCCGTGCTTACAACATGACAGCCCCAAGCCTAGCAACTCCCAGCCTTACACCACCCCAGATGGTCACCCCAAATCTGCAGCAGTTCTTTCCCCAGGCCACTCGCCAGTCACTGCTAGGGCCTCCTCCTCTTGGGGTCCCAATAAACACTTCTCAGCTCAACCACTCAGGGAGGAACTCCCAGAAACAGGCCAGAACCCCCTCTTCCACCACCCCCAATCGCAAGGTGAGTAGTGCTTTGAGTGGAGCAGCTGCAGCAGGAGCGGGTGGAGGGGTACCTCAGTGTCAGCCCAGTTCCACGGGCTTGGGCTCGCCTGGGCCTTTGAGCAGGTCAGGCTCCATCTCTGTGCCTCAGTATCCGTAAAATGAGGGTACCTAACATCTGTCATCTCCTGAACTTCAGGTATCTTTATAGTCTCGATGTGACTTTAGCCATACCCAAATACCACCTTATTATTACCTATGTACTATTTCTCTCTTAGACACGTTTTTTATTACTTAATTATTATCATTTATCTTTACGTGTGCCGAGGTGGGCATGTGGAGGTCAGAGAACAACTGAATGGATCCCTTCCCTCTTTCTACTATGTGGTTCCTAGGAACAGAACTTGACACCAGCCGCCTTCACCTGCCAAACCAGCTCAGTGGCCCTTAGTGCTATTCTCTTCACATCAGCAATGCTGGTGGAAATAAAGCGAGTCATATGTCGGATTTAAACTTTTGGATAGCCACGTTAAAAAGATAAAAAGGTCACGGTATAATGACTAGCATCCATAATCCCAACACTTGAGAGTTTAGAGGTGGAAGATCATGGCACATTCCAGAACATCCTGAGCTATGTATGTAGAAAGACCTTCAGGTTTTAAAAATAAAATAAAAAAGAACAGATAACGTTAATCTTACTGCCAGGTATAGTCAAGTACACTCATAATCTCAGCGCTCTGGAGATGGTACAGGAGGCTCAGAGATCCAAGGCCATCTCCAGTTTCTTAGTGAGTTCTAGGCCAGCCATTCCAAAACAGTTGAACAAAAATGAATATGATACAACGAAACATATTTTAGTTAATCTAGTATTTTAAAAATACCATTTGACCTGTATTAAAAAATAATGAGCTGGGCAGTGGTGGCACATACCTTTAGTCCCAGTACTCAGGAAGCAGAGTCAGGCAGATCTATGATCTCTGTAGGCCAGCCTGGTCTACAGAGAGAGTTTCAGGACATCCAAAGCTACACAGAGAAATCCTGTCCTGAAAGACCAAAATAAAATAAAATAAAATAAAGGGGCACACCTTTAATCCCAGCACTTGGAAAGCAGAGGCAGGCAGAGTTCTGAGTTTGAGGCTAGCCTTGTCTATGGCGTGAATTCTAAGGAGTGGACAGTCAGGCCTACACAGAGACACCCTGTCTTGAAAACACCAATTAATCAATTAATCAATCATTAAGATGCCTTCCTTTCCTTGATTGATTGATTGATGTTTCTTTCTTTGTTTATTCATTAAGAGACAAGGTCTTATCTCCAAAATTTCAAATACCTCTGTGCCCCAATGTTGCCCAGCCTGGACTCAAAATTTCTCAGTTCAAGTGATTCTCTTGCCTCTGCTTCTTAAGTTCTGAAAAATACCCATATATTTCATCATGCCCCATTTTGTCCTTAAAAAAATAAAAACCCCACTAAATTTAATCTATCACTTAATATCGCAATACCATGTCAATATCTAACATGCTGTTTATGCTTCCATCTTAATTGAGACTCCATGTTTCAAGTGTTTACCTGAGCTAATGGTCGTTATGTAGGGCAGGCAGCTTTGAATGTCACTTTTAAGGCACAAGGCTGTGGCTCCATGGCAGAGCACAGGGTTGGGGTACTGGAGGCTCTAGGTTCTGCAGAAAATAAGGAAGCATTGTATCACTGCCTAAAAGTTAAAAAATGTGTCGTCCCCACAGAACAGAAGCAGAGCGCCGGGGGTTACATACAGCATTACAGCTGTGTCGAAAAAGCCCAGCGGACACCTGCGGCTGCTAGTAGCTTCAATGGTTCATCTTGCCACATGCAGTCACACACACACACACACACACACACAGAGGCACTCTGTCCCTGCATGTCTTTGCACTCTGTGCACAAGGTCCACTCCCAAACATATTCAAGGGCAGGAACAATGTTCTTTACTTAATTGCTTTGTTACTCCTACATCTATAGGAAGGCATTTCCCTCCAGAGAAGGGCTCTACCCATAGGAATAGGCCTGGCCCACCAGGGTCTTGGCCTAGCTGTGCTCTTGTTTTACATACTGAAGAACTACAGCTGACAGACTGGAGTGGTTGAAGTAGGCACAGAGCCCAGGCCTCCTGACTCCCTGTGTCTTCCAGGGCCAAAACTCGGTAGTGTCTAGAGGGCCTAGAGTCCTGATGTGGGGTACAGATGTGTTTCCTACCAGGACTAGAGGCCTTAGCAGGATGAAGGGAAGCTATGGATGGCACCTAGGGGCTTCCCATAGTGCCCAAGAAGTGGCTGGAACCCTGTATCCAATGTAAGGTGCCGGCCGGCGGTGTGGATGTGGCATCTGTCCTTCTGTGGGTCTTGTGTGTGTGTGCATAAGAGATTTTAATACAATAACCCAAAAGCAGTTAATTAAGACTAGAAATAAGCTGGGCTGTGGTGGCACACACCTTTAATCCCAACACTTGGGAGGCAGAGGCAGGCAGATTTCTGAGGCCAGCCTGGTCTACAGTGAGTTCCAGGACAGCCAGGGCTACACAGAGAAACCCTGTCTCGAAAAACCAAGAAGAGAGAGACTAGAAATAAGTAAGACCCTGTCTTCCAACAAATACAGCACCAAAACCAAGGAACTATTACTAAAAGAGTCTAGACCTGGCCCAGGTAGCAGTTTCCTGCAAAAAGTTTTGAGGCTGTAGTTGAAGGGTAGATGCAAGAAGAGGCTGTGGATGTGACCAGAGAAAGGCCAGCAAGGATGCACTGAGATGGGCTAAAGGTGGGAGGAAGGTGGGGTTCAGAAGGGAAAGAGGCAGTGGTTCAGGGCCTGAGAGGGAGAGGGGTGGACAGCTCCTGGCTTAGGATAAGGAGAGTCCCATGGCCGGGAGGTCCAGGGAGGGTTCAAGCCAAAGACTCTCTGGCTGCTTGTGGGATGGGGAGTGGGAAACCTGGATGACTAGGAGCCAAGAGACTTTTGTGTGTTTCCCCAGCCAGGATCAAATAGCTAGATGGACACCTCAGACGAGGACACCTGCGGTGTTCTGGGTCGTTTGCCCTTCATGCCTTTGGCCAGGCCCCTCTAGTCCCCTGAGATGGTGACAGCCATTCTTTTCTTCTTCTTTCTTGTTTTTTTTTTTTTTCTGAGACTGGGCTTCTCTGTGTAGCTCTGGTTGTCCTAGAACTTGCGTTGTAGACCAGGCTGGCCTTGAACTCACAGAGATCCACCTGCCTGGCCTCCTGAGTGCTGGGATTAAAGGCGTGGGCCACCATGGCCTGGTGGTGACAGTCGTTCTTGAGTAAGAAGGTACTTGCAAGTGAGGTGTAGGTTTAAAAAATGGTTTCTGAAGCTGGGTGGTGGTGGCGGCGGCGGCGGCATCACACACCTTTAGTCCCAGTACTCAGAGGCAGAGGCAGGCAGATCTCTGAGTTAAAGGCCAGCCTGGTCTACAGACTGAGTTTCAGGACAGCCAGGGCTACACAGAGAAACCCTGTCTTGAACAACTCCCCCCACCCCCAAGTGGTTTCTAAAAAGAAGCAGGATTCTTCTTCTCAGACGGTGCCTCTGGAAGACAGGGACGACCCCACGGAGGGGTCTGAGGAAGCCACCGAGCTCCAGATGGACACATCTGAAGGTGAGAGACAGGGGTTGCTATCCTTTACAAGGGACATCATCGGGGCAGGGAAGATCTTGGTGGTAAGTAAGTCAGGACCATCTCCTGGAGCTATGTTTCCTCACCTGCCACCATTGCAGACCAAGATTCACTAGTCTGCCCAGATGGCATGGTGAGTGAGCCCCAAGTACCTGAGCCTGAGCCCTTTGAGGTGTTGGAACCACCAGCCAAGAGGTCCAGGAGGTGAGTGATGCAGGCCATGTGCTGGGGCTCAGAGGCCTGGAGCTCACCTGCAAAGTTAGGCCTTGACCTTGACTTGGGGGAGGGTCACAGTCATCCCTAGATCCCCCTGGGGGTGAGCCACCTGGAGGCCAAGCTGGGCAGCCAGGAGGAAGGGGTCCTAGCAGAGTACACAGGTGAGGCCAGGTCTATAGGGCTAATTAATATCAAGTTGCAATTTGGAGATTAAAGGTCACTGCCCCCGGGCTCATTTAGGTGAGACAGGCCCAGGTAGCTCTAAAGCTTTCCATATCCCGTAGTGTAAGTACAGCTAGGATTGGGAACTGGGTCATAGGCCCCTGGGAAGACAGAGCTTTGGTCTTCTTGGATTTGTTTGTTTGTTTTGGTTTCATTTTTGAGAAAAGCTCAGCTGACCTAGAACTCACTATGTTGACCATGCTGGCCTCAAACTCTTCAGAAGAGATCTGCCTGTCTCTGCCTCCCTAGGGCTAGGATCAAAGGCATTAAGACCACCCCACAACTGGATTTTTGACTATCTTTGGATCTTTGCTAGCTCAGAGGAGTCCTCTGAGAGAGGCCCTACAGGGCAGCCACAAGCAAGGGTCCAGCCTCAGACCCAGATGACCGCACCAAAGCAGACACAAACCCCAGATCAGCTACCTGAGCCACCAGAAGCCCAAGTGCTGCCGCGCATCCAGCCACAGGTTCTGCAGATCCAGACCCAGCCAAAGCTGCAGAAGCAGGCACAGACACAGACTTCTCCAGAGCACTTAGCACCCCAGCAGAATCAGGTACAGCTCACAGGTTCGGTCACAGCTCCCCGTGGCAGGTTCACCCACGGGAGACAGACCCAGACCCAGACACATCCACAGGTATCCACCCAAGCCCAGCCCCAGGAGCAGACATCAGAGAAGACCCAGGGCCAGCCTCAGACCTGGCCACAGGGGTCAGCACCCCCACCAGAACAAGCGTCAGTTCTGGCCTCTGCTGTGGAACCGCAGCTATCGTCTGATGCTGCAGAAGCCAGGGGAGGTGAGCACGTGTGGACTCCCAGCCTGACCCAGCTCTGCCAAACCCTTCCTTCTCTGATCTGGCACTGTCTAGTCTTGACCGGGGACTGAGGGTTGGGCCTGGCGTACAGATCTGGGACCATCCCCGTCGTGGACTTCAGGTTCATGTCTGGACAGGGAAGCCAGCTTTTGGATCCAGATCTATCTGGACCCCAGATGTTAGACACTCTGGGAAAGGAACATATGTCCTTTCAGACCCAGAGGAGGCCTTGCCAGAACCAGTAAGTGCCCAGAGCAGTGAAGACAGGAGCCGGGAGGTGACGGCTGGTGGCCTGGATGTGGGAGAATGTGAAAAGAGAGCCGGAGAGATGCTGGGGGTGCGTACACGCAGGAGGGCCTACGCCTGCAGTGGTGCAGGGTCTCCTTGTCTCTCTTTCTGTTTCCCCACGTATGGAAAGGACAGCAGCCTTGCGCCTGGCGGCATGGGTGAGCCACATAGTGATTCCTCTGTGCGGCATGGGTGAGCCACATGGTGGTTCCTCTGTGCGGCATGGGTGAGCCACATGGTGGTTCCTCTGTGGTTGTATCTTTTTTCTTAAGATCTTGATGTGCTTTTGGTGGCAGAGGTCCCTTCTGGTCTTGGCCAACTCCACATGAGAGCCACCAATCCTTCTTGTAGTAATGTCATTTCAGTACCTCTGTAAGAGCCTCCTTGTGGGGCTCGGGTCCCAACGCTACCTTATAACAAACTTTAAGTTAACCTCTTTTCTTCCTCGGGTCTCAGTCTCCCCATCATGTGAGTGGTGACATAGGTTGGACTTAGAATTAACCAGAGCTAGGTGAGGAGCGGTGCAATACATCTTTAATCCACCTGTAGGGAGGTGGAGGCAGGCTGATCTCTGCAAGCTTCAGGCCAGCCTAGTCTACATAGTGAGACATATTATATTTGATCTAGGTTCAAATCCCTGCTATCGTATTCTCTGTGTAGGTTTGGGCAGTCACATAACCTAACCTAACCCAGAGGGTAGAAACTCTGTCTCTGTCTGCTGTAGATGTGGGGGGCTGGGAGCTCCCTGAAGGTCACCATCCTGCAGAGTAGCAACAGCCGGGCTTTTAACACCACACCTCTCACATCTGTACCCCGCCCTGGGGACACTACCTCTGCCGCCCCCACCCTGGCCAGCACACCCTCCAAGCAGAGCTTCCAGTTCTTCTGCTATATCTGCAAGGCCAGCTGCAGCAGCCAGCAGGTACTCAGGGCAGAGGGGGAGGGCTGGGCCTTCCCCACTTGCCTTTTCTTCTTTTCTTTCTTTCTTTTTTTTTTTTTTTGTTTGTTTGTTTTAATTATTTATCAACACATGAGGATGGAGCCCTCCAAACCTAAATTATTCCCCAAAGGCCCCACCTCCCAAAACAGTCACATTTTTTTAAAGATTTATTTATTATATGTAAGTACACTGTAGCTGTCTTCAGATACCCCAGAAGAGGGCATCGGATCTCATTACGGGTGGTTATGAGCCACCATGTGGTTGCTGGGATTTGAACTCAGGACCTTTGGAAGAGCAGTCGGTGCTCTTACCATGGCTTGCCTTTTCTACACTGCCTGGTGGCCGGCCATACGTCTGTGTAGGCATATTTTCTGATCAACTGGTAAAACATGTCTTTAGGGTCTAAGAAAACCTGGTTCAAATCTGCTGTGACTGGCCATCAAGGTTTCCAGGAGTAAATTCCACCTTGGGGTCTTTTCCTCTTGTGTTCATTGAAGTTCTGAGCCCAGTTCTGGCCCAAGCAAGTGCAGCACTACTAGTAATAGTAGTTAGGAGGCTGAGGCAGGAGGGTAGCCTGGTCAACTTAGTGAGAACCTGTCACAAAATAAAAAAAGGTTATAAAAAAAAAAAAAGAAAAAGAAAGAGCCGGGCAGTGGCGGCACATGCCTTTAATCCCAGCTCTTGGGAGGCAGAGGCAGGCGGATTTCTGAGTTCAAGGCTAGCCTGGTCTACAGAGTGAGTTCCAAGACAGCCAGGGCTGCACAGAGAAACCCTGTCTGGAAAGAAACCAAAAAAAAAAAAAAAAAAAGGGAAAGAAAAAAAAAGTAGAAGCTGTAGCCATTGCTTAACCTGTGAGAGAACAGAATAATTAAATAAATGAGGGCTGGAGATGGCTCAGTGTTTAAGAGCACTGACTGTTCTTCCAGAGGTCCTGGAATTCAAATCCCAGCAACCACATGGTGGCTCACAACCATCTGTAATGAGATCTGACGCCCTCTTCTGGTGTGTCCAAAGACAGCTACAGTGTACTTATAAATAAATAAATAAACGAATGAATGAATGAACGAACGAATGAATGAATAGTAGTCTTGGCTGGGAAGACCAATTACTTCCAGCTGGGTTTAAAACAAGATCACGTGAGCACATGAGTTTCACATTAACCTGGGCAATATAGCAAGAACTCAGTATCTGTCTTTAAATAAAAAAAAAAAAAAACACTTAAAAATTATTTTTTTATTTTGCCCTTATGTCTACACACCACATGGGTCTGAAGCCCACAGAGGCCAGATGAAGGCATCGGATTCCCCGAATCTGGAGTTATGTGGTCGTGAGCCACCATGTGGGTGCTAAGAGTTGAACCCAGAACCCCAGGAAGAGCAGCCAGTGCTCTTAATCTCTGAGTTTCTTTTAATGCTTTTATATTATTACCAGTAGCCATTGTTACCTCTGTGACTGTGGTCCTCGTCTGAGCAGGGCCACTTAGAGCCACGTTCCTTATCAATGAAGCACTCTTGGAAATGGCTATGTGTCCCCTCTGTTTCTCAGTTTACCCTCCCCGCTGTGGCCTGCACTGAGATGTGTAAAATAATGTCCGTTGTAGTGGTACATGCTGGTAGGACATGCAGGAGAAGGAGTCAGAAGGATCAGAGACGAAGGGTGGCTGGGACATTTGGAGTTGTCCTTCCTTCCCTTGGCTACGGCTCATGACCACTTGTGGCACGTTCATGCTCCAGGAGTTCCAGAATCACATGTCAGAGGCTCAACACCAACAGCGGCTTGGGGAAATGCAACACTCGAGCCAGACCTGCCTGTTGTCCCTACTGCCCATGCCTCGGGACATCCTGGAGAGAGAAGCAGAGTAAGTGGGTCAGGCAGTGTCACTGGCCAGGCCCTCAATAGACACATCTGGCTGGGAGGTAAACCAGCTGTGCATACCATTGACTCCAATTTTGATCATCAGTCTCTCCTGTCTGTAAAAATGTCTTGATGAGGAGGACAGTTTTCTAAGGTTCCTTCCAGGTAAGAACAGTGTGACATGGAAGGGAGGGGAGCTGTAATACAGAACCCTGCCCCCACTGATCTGTGTGCTAACCCCCACCAGAGAGGCACAGTGGTAAGGACCAGGCCATCCTGTGGCCCTGGGCAAGACCTTCCTTGAATCTATTCATTGTCACAGGGGATGTGGTTGGTCTGAAATGTCTACCGGGAATCTGGAACTAGCACCTGGTGTGAGAAGGCTTGGTGGGAAGCCATAGGTCCCAGTGGGGTGTCACAAGCCTGCAGGGCTGGAAAGTGTCATTGGAGAAAGCTGAGCCATATAGACTTGGGCCCTGGGAGATAAAGGCTGTGTCTCCTAGGGGAGCTGCCTCAGGTGGTTGCCAGAGCTCCCAGCTTTCCAGGGGAATCCAGGAACCTGGATAACTTAGGAAGCCTCACAATTGCAGAGTGTCAGCCACAAAGCCAGACGCAGTAACACCTGTGATCATGGCACCTGGGAGGCAGAGACAGAGGGCACAAGAATTTAAGGCCACTTATATAATGAGATCTTCTAGTGAGTTGACTTATTCAGAATGACAGTAAACCCAGCTGAAGACAAATGAAACCCCTTCTCAGGCAGCACTGTTGTATGAGTCCATGATGGGAAGTTCCACTGAGGGCAAGGACAGGGACTCCTGGTTGCTCTGCGTTTTTCCTGGCTGACAGGGAACTCAACCTGTTAGCTCCCACTTATAGAAGAGTCAGGAGTTGCTACTCTGTCCTTTGTCTTTTTGATGCTATGACTACGACCCTGTTCCCCTCGTACGCCCTAGCTTCTGAAATGTAGCACCCTTCCCTTCTGGAGCACTCTAGGAGAATATAGCATCACTCACTGCTTGCTTTTATTGCCATCAGAGATCCTCCGCCAAAACGCTGGTGCAACACCTGCCAGGTGTACTACATGGGAGACCTGATCCAGCACCGCAGGACTCAGGAGCACAAGGTCCCAGAGTCACTCATGTTGCGAGGGTCCCAGTGAGGGACACATCCAAACCGGGGGGGGGGTGGAGGTGGGGCTGGGGGCAGGAGTCTGTCTTTGTCTCCATGTGACTGCCACTCACGTGGCTCTGAGTAAGTCAGTCATGTTCCTCTTTGGGCTTTCCTGTGCCCATCCAATCTATTCAGTGTAGGCACCTGTTCATCCTGCTATTCAGGATGTGTGAATAGACCCCCCTAGCTTATTGTGGGGGGTCTTTGGTGGATGTCCTCTTCCTGTCCTGTCTCTGTTGCCACCTGCTATCCCACATAGTGAAGAGAAGTGGTTTTGCATGTCCCAGTGCAGGGGTGGAGCTGAGCCAGGCCTTCGAGTTTGAGAGGTGAGGTCTCATTGGATCACTGCTAAGGGTGGCTTGTACCTGGGGGTGCTCTAGTGAGCCACATGGCCTATCTGCCTTCCCTCAGGTTGCCAAACAATCCCTGAGGCCCTTCTGCACCATATGCAACCGTTATTTCAAGACCCCTCGAAAGTTTGTGGAGCATGTGAAGTCCCAGGGACACAAGGACAAGGCCCAAGAGGTAACCCTAGCTGCCCCAGTTCAGCACGAAGCCTCCCCCTAAGATCATAGAGCAGGTGGAGGGGGGCCTAGAACCCTCAGGGGTGTATGCTAGCTGCCCACAGCTGGCTTAAGCCCCTCATACATTCCTTGGGCAGCTGAAGACACTTGAAAAGGAGACAGGCAGCCCGGATGAGGACCACTTCATTACCGTGGACGCCGTCGGTTGCTTTGAGAGTGGTCAAGAAGAGGATGAAGATGAGGAGGAGGAGGAAGAGGAAGAAGAAGAAGAGATTGAGGCTGAGGAGGAATTCTGCAAGCAGGTGTGTGGGGTGGGCTGTTGGTGGCTACTGGAACCCAGACGCCATGCTGGCATTTATAGGTACTAACACAACGCAGTTATGGGCTGTGCCGTGTGACCATGGAGATAAACGCAGAGGGACTGGTGAAACACGCTAGGGCCTTAAAGGCTGGCTGGGATAGCCACTGTGGGGAAGAGGGAGGGTGGAGGGAATGGTGTTGAGCCAGGCACACAGGCATGCACAGCAGACTGCCCACGGCCCTGAGAGGCTTTAAGAGTTTTTGTGCTGTTTCTGGATAAACGAAGAGAAATGCAGGTAGACCGGGGATGGGGAAGGGAGGGCAGAGGGCTAGGAATTCTAGTCTAGTGCTTGCCCTTGCATATGCAAAGCCCTAGCTAGATTCAGTCCCGGGACTGAATTGAAAAGTGGGGTCATAGAGGCTCCAGCAGGAAGAAGGCTGAAGCAGGACTGAGCTCCAACCGTCATGTTGGACCCTGCTTCTCTTACCTCGTATTCCTGCCTCTCTCTTGCCTCTTGCCCCCTTCTCCCCACCTCTCCATGTGGTCATGGCCAACCTCCACTTATCTACGCTCTCCTTCTCTCTGCCTTTCTCTGCCTCTGCTACCCTCTTAACTCCCCTCCCCATGCCCTAAATAAACTTATTTTATACTAAAAAAAAAAAAAGAAAAAAGAAAAAAAAGAAAGGATGGAAAGCCAGGCAGTGGTGGCGCATGCCTTTAATCCCAGCACTTGGGAGGCAGAGGCAGGCGGATTTCTGAGTTCAAGGCCAGCCTGGTCTACAGAGTGAGTTCCAGGACAGCCAGGGCTACACAGAGAGACCCTGTCTCGAAAAACCACAAAAAAAAAAAAAAAAAAAAAAGAAAGAAAGAAAGAAAGAAAGAAAGAAAGAAAGAAAGAAAGAAAGAATGGATGGAGAGATGACTAGGTAGTGAAAAGCATGTGCTGCCAGGAGACCTGTGTTCAATTCCCCACACCCTCTCAGGTTGATCATAACTGCCTGTACCTCCACTTCCTGGAGATTGAACACCTCAGGTACCCACATACCCACACACTCAAACATCGAAAAAGCAGCCTAAAAAAAGAAGAGTTTATTTTGGTTCGGGGGAAGGAAACCCACAAAGCATATGTTGGAAGGACATGTGGGAGACAGGATCTTCCCACCTGCAAGCTGAGGGAGTGGTTGTGCTCTGGAGACTGCGGGTGGGCTGCAGGCCTCTGACCCGTCTCCCGGTGGGACCGGTGGCACCACATCTGACTTCTTATTCCCTCTCCAGGTGAAGTCAAGAGAAACATCTTCAGAGCATTGGAAGGGCTCTGAGACGTACAGCCCCAACACGGCCTATGGTAAGCCCCCAGGCTTAAGCCCCCAGTCTCAGCCACAGCATTCCAGCCAGGTACCCCAACCTCTATTCCCACCCTGAGCCCGTGTGATGCCCAGCTGGTGAGATGTAGACCCTGCTATCTGTCCCCAGGTGTGGATTTCCTGGTGCCAGTGATGGGCTATGTCTGCCGAATCTGTCACAAGTTCTACGACAACGACTCGGAATTGCGGCTCTCTCACTGCAAGTCCCTGGCCCACTTTGAGAACCTGCAGGTGAGTGGTCATCTGACTGCCCTGCCGAGGGCCATAACTTCCGTCCGAGCCAGCAGCCTTGGCTCTTCATGGTGCGTGTGTGTGTGTGTGTGTGTGTGTGTGTGTGTGTGTGTGTGTGTTGGGGCCTGGGGCTGGGGGTACTCCAGAACCTAGGGAGGCTAAGAGCTTCACACAGGGTCACACAGCATATCCATACTGTTTTGGCCCAAATTGGGAATCAGCTGATGGCCAGGAGTGCCCTAGGTTATGCCTAACTTTGAAAACTTTTGTATCCAGAAATACAAAGCCAAGAACCCCAGCCCTCCTACCCGGCCTGTGAGCCGCAAGTGTGCGATCAACGCCCGAAATGCCCTGACTGCACTCTTCACCTCCAGCAGTGGCACTATCCGCCAGCCCAGCCCCCAGGACACAGTGAAAATACCCAGCAAGGTGAAGCCTGGATCCTCCGGACTCCCTCCTCCCCTTCGGCGCTCAACACGCCTCAAAACCTGATAGAGGGAGTGGGCCACTCAGCCAGGGCCCAATCTGCTAACACTTCCTAGGTGTTCATGTGGAAATAATGTTCATGTGGTTGGCGTTTTTACTCAAAATCCAATAAAGAGTCAGTAGTTTGGCTATGCAGTTCCCACCAGCACTGTGTTGGGGTGGGTGGAGGAGGGGCACCCAGTCTCTCTGAACACAGTGTGGTGGCGGACCAGGGAAGCCAAAATCAAACTCTCTGAGATGCAGGTGCTCTGGGCTAGGGCTACCAGGCGTGTCCCCTCTCTGAGCCTCAGTTTCCCTCTCAGTATGTCAGGGCTGGAATGGCAGCTTGGGAGAAAATCCTTATGGCTGGTGACCCTAGCAGATGGTCCTGCTCTTACCCTCCGGTTACAGATGAACAGAGGCTTTAGCAGGGTCACATGACTTGCCAAAACTCACAGACTGGCAAACAGCCAGCCTCTAACTGGCTGCACCTCACAAAAACCAAAGCCAGGCGTGGAGTTAGCATTTAGGGGTGTCCTTGCCACCGACGTTCAGCTCTTGGTTCGCCAAGAGGGCAAAGCCCTCCAAATCCAGAGATAGAGCCACAGTGAAGGGGATAAAGACAGCCTGGCTCTATTAGTGCCAGCTGGGAAGAGGAAGGCTCAAAGTGGAAGGCCCCGAGGTTTACCGTCAAATCCTAGGAGTGGTTAGGGTCGTGAAAGGCCCCAGCGCCCAGGGAGCCTGATTATATCTCACAGTCACACAGCCTGCCTGCATCAGCTGGGAAGCCGCAGCCAGAGCAACACACCAGGTAGGGAGGGAGCCTGACCTCACCCACACCCTGGGGATCAGAGCCCCAGTTCCATCACATGGCCCATGGGTCACGGCCACTGGGGTCCTCATCCAGGCACAAAGAAGAAGGGGCCAGTGGTGTGAGAGATGTCTTTAATACAGACTCTTAGTCTGTGTGGAGGGGAGAGAGGCAGACAAGTGGGTGAACTGCAGGACTGCGCCTGACTCCAGGAAGGGTGATGGGCAGTGAGTGGGGACTGGTCCAGGCTGGTAGACCCACTAGGATCTGGAGGCCAGTACCTGAGATGGTGTCTAAGCCAGGTAGTATCTCCGCAGGCCAGAACATGGCCTAGAGAGGTGAGGGTAGGGCCTGGATGGGGGCTCCCGGCACCTAGGGGCTGGCATCACCAGGGGTCTCTCCAAGCTGTTGCTGGAATTCCAGGCGCGCCTGCCGGTTGGACTCCAGCAGCTCCTGGAGGCGGGCATGGAGGTGGTCATTCTTCTCCTCCAGGTGGTCCAAACAAGAGTTGATCTGATCCAACATGGAGTTGATGGCAGCATACTCTGGGAGGAAGGGAAAAGACAGAGGGAAGGTCTTGTATCTCTTCAGGGCTGACAGACACAGCACAAAGCCCTCTGCCCCTCACACCAGCTTTGTCCATCTCAGGTCCTTTGAATAGACCGATGGCCCTGCTTGGAAGGCACTGGGTGACACTCGTTTCTTTCCCTCTGGGACGAACACCACTTATTTCTTTTTTTTTTAAATTTTTTATTTATTTTTTAAAAAGATTTATTTTATTTATATGAGTACACTGTAGCTGTCTTCAGACACACCAGGAGAGGGCATCGGATCCCATTACAGATGGTTGTGAGCCACCATGTGGGTTGCTGGGATTTGAACTCAGGACCTCTGGAAGAGCAGTCAGTGCTCTTAACTGTTGAGCCATCTCTCCAGCTCTGCTTATTTCATTAGCTATCACCAAGGGAGCCTCCCCATACTCAGCACCACATCAGGCCTCTATCCTGGTTCTCCACCCTCTCCCTCTCCCTCTCCTCCTCAGCTCTCCTTCAAGAATCACTGCTGCGGTCATGTGGGTGCTGGTCTGTGCTCGCCCCACACTCCTACTCAACCATAAAGTTCTGGGAGAGGTTACGGGTCTTGTGTTCTCTACTGTCTCCCCAGTGCCCTCGATGACACAAGTAAGTGCTTACTGAGTGAATGAGTGAATGCATGAATGAATGAAGCTCTGGCTTTCCAGTCCCTGCTTTTGGTCAACTGTCTAGAGTTCATCGGCCACAACAACCCTCCAAGGACCAGCTCAAAATACTTCCTCCTCTGAGAAGTCTCCCCGGCCTCCTTCCTCTGCAGCTTCTTTGACCTGCCTCTTGGCAATGCTATGTCCCCTTAGGACCCAAGGTCTGGGTCCATGCCCACTGCGGGACCCACTTCCGAGCCAGCCCATGACTCAGAAACATTCAGCTGCCAACTTGGGAACAAAGGGAAGTAGCTGGTGGATTTAAGGAAGAGGCCCAGTGAGGGCGACTGGGGCATGAGTGTGAATGTGCTGCCTCTCGGGGATGGTTCTCATGACCCCAAGAGGGCATCCTTCACAGAGGCTAGAGCCTCTGAAGGCTGCTAGATCTCATGACACCTGGTGACAGGGCCAAAATTCAGACCTGGAGGTCACAGACCCTTACATCTGAGTGCCAGAGCTGCTCTAGCCCAGCCACTCCTTAGAATGGGGTAGGGTTCCAGTACACCGAGAGCTCAGTCGGGGTCTAGCCACAGCAAGTACTTAGTGGATAGCTGTTCCGGTCCACCCTTTGCGTTTCAAGACAGGCTAGCAGAAGGGCTAGGAGAGGTGATATCTGCAGGCTCCACCTATGTCCAGGGAACTTCCTAGCCATTGCTCCTGTCCTGGGACAGCCTCTTCCCCACCATCCTGATGACACGTCACTCAGAGTTACGCCACCCCCTCACCAAATCCCCTCATGCTCACCACAGCTGCCAGCAGTCACTGTCCCCTAATAGTGCCCACTAGTGACCCACCACCTGCCTCCACGTAGACGGCAACCTTTATTAAGAACAGAACCCAGGTGACGAAAATATTTTGAAACCATTGTGACAACGGCTATGCTGTGAATATATGAAACTGCAGAACTGTACAGTTTAAATGGTACAACCTACAGTGTGACCTACAGCTTAATAAAGTTTTTATAACAGAACAAAAGCATACCCCATCCTTATTGCACAGTAAGTCCTGCCTGCCCTCTAAGTGAGGCACCAGACTTGACTACACTCAAAACAAAACAAAACAAAACAAAACAAAACAAAAAATCCGCTTTCGGAAGGACCTTGTACTCTGGAATCTCAGAAGCTAGACATTTCTATCCCATTTCCCCTTGAATCCCAATACACCTCAATAACAGACGACCCCAATGTGCCCAATGTTGCAGATGGGAAAACTGAGGTTCCCAAACATGCAAAAGCAGTCTGTGGGCTGAGGCGTCCCCTGAGGTCCTTCCGCAGTGCTGTGCACCCAAACACAGTACTCAGTAAGCAGGTCACACCAGCAAAGCCAGGTGGCTGGGGTGCTGACTCAGCACAGTGGGGCGCCCACCCGGCCAACAACACCTGCAGAGCCATGCAGGACCCGCCCCCCGCCACACACACACACACAGCGAGGAAAGTGGATGAACCAAATCCCAAACCCACAAGCGTCTCTGAAGCTGCCTCAGTTTCCCTATACGACACCAGGGATGGTTAGCGACAGTTCTCCAAACTGCAGCGCTCAGTGATCCGTTCGCTATTGCTCGCCATCGCCTCCGAGGTGGCTGTGGGGGCGACTCCAGAGCCTCCCAGGCAGGGTGAGACATCGCCTTAGTCCCTCCCACGCCCCCCATCCCCACCCGATTCCAGATCCTCGGACACTCCCGGCCAAGCAAAGGTCGCCTCAGCAACACTCCTCCACCCCAGGTCACCTGCTTCCCCGAAGCTGTCATTCTCGCCTTCCGTGCCTGCATCCACCGGCATGCCTAGGTCCCCGTTGGGGCCCGACATTGCGGGCTCGGGCGCCGCAGAGGCCACGCGAAGATGGAACTCGGCGATCGTCGCGCGGAAAGCCGGCGCTGGGCGGAAGGTACAAGCAGCTGAGGGAACACCGGGCCGGAAGCTGGGAACGCCGCGGCGCACCGGGCCCGCCCTGAGCCCCGCCCAGGGCCCGGCCCAGGGCCCCGCCCATAGGCCTCCGCGCAGCCACGCCCTTAAGCTCCGCCCCCAAGCCCACCAGCCTGGCTCCGCCCCGTCAGATCTCAGGCTCCTCCTCCTCTCGCTTCGGAGCCCTGCCCCTCTCCCGGACGCAGTGACTCGGGGTCAGCAGAGTGGGAGGACGCGCCGAACATCTGGCAGTGGAGATCCTGACCCACTAGAGCTTGAGAAGTTTTTGAGGCGGCTCCATCCTGCTGCTTCCGCTCCTCTGCATGTTCGGAATCAGCACCTCTCCTCCCCAAGCACCAGGAATCTGTCTTCTTCTCATCTCCCCCGGTGCTGCTGAAATGACCCACAACCCCTGTCTTATCTTGGCCAATCTTGCCCTTATCTCTGCTCTTAGGACTCTCAAAGGCTACACTTTTCGAGTGAGACCAGATTCCAGCCCAGGACAGTAGATGTAAAGCCAATCGGTTTGATTCACGCCAATAAATATGACAAGGGTGGGAAAGGAGTGTGAAGTGCTGTGCTGTGCTGTGTGTCAGGTTCCCAGTACAGAAAAGGCTTGGTGTACTCTGCTGTAGGTGCACCTGGGGGCCGTGGAAGGTAGCGGTCCATCATGGAAGGCTTGATGATAAAGACCTCCAGGAGTCACATCCCCCGACTCCATGCACACTGGGAGGGGAAAAGAAGCCTGTATAAAGTCAACGTCCAGAACCACTTGTGGATTGGACCCAAAGGAGCAATCTGGGATCCAGCTCTGTGTCAGGGTGGTGTCTCAGGAATGCTCAGAGACCACCATGGCACCATGGCACAGTGGCTATTTCAGAGTACAAGCTGTTCTCTACACATGGGCTTTAGTAAAGCTGGGAGAGGAAGTGAAGTGGATTCTTCCCCAAATCCCAGAAGTAGCTCAATCCTGTGGACACCATAAGACTAATGCAAGTGTGGACATCTGGAACTGGAAGAGAGTACATGCAAGCTGCTGTAACCGGATGTGTTGCAACTTGTTACAATGACAATGAGAAGCTCATGTCTGCATTAGCCAAGAAGAGGGAAGAAAGCCCTGTGCCAGGAGAGTTTGAAGAGCTCAATAGCAGCAAGAGGCTATGTGAAGCTGACTTCCATAGTCTAACAGAAGAAACCTGATCTAGGCTAGAAAGATATAGCTCAGCAATTAAGAGCACACAGTGCGATGAACTCCAGTTCAATTTCCAGCATCCACGTCGGGCAGTTCATCCTCACCTATAGCATAGCACCAGGTCTGGGGAAATCCATTTGTCTCTGGTCTCCTCAGGCACTTAACATACATGCATATACTTATACGCAGACAGGCAGGAAAAACCAATAAATAAATAAACAAAGCTGGAGAATTGGCTCCGAAGTTAGGAGCACTGTTCTAAGGGATCTGGATTCCATTCCCAGCATCCACATGGTAGCTCATAACTGTGTGTAACTTCAGTTGCAGGTGATCTGACGCCTTCTTCTGGCCTCTATAAGAACTGCATAAGCCGGGTGGTGGTGGTGCACACCTTTAGTCCCAGCACTTGGCAGAGGCAGGCAGATTTCTGAGTTCGAGGCCAGCCTGATCTACAGAGTGAGTTCCAGGACAGCCAGAACTACACAGAGAAACCCCGTCTCGAAAAAAAAAAAAAAAAAAAAAAAAAAAA
>JADRCD010215968.1:25983-45001 GCA_019843815.1 Montemys delectorum | reverse complement strand
AAAAAAAAAAAAAAAAAAAAAAAAAAAACCAACCAACCAAACAAACAAACAAAAAGAACTGCATATATATGGTTTCCATACATACAAAGGAAGGCAAAACATCCATATAAATAAAAATAAATATATAGAAATCTGGAGGTTGTGGCACACAGCACTTGGGAAGCAGAGCCTGGCAGATCTCTATGAGTTCGAGGCCAGTCTGCTCTATGTTCAGAGTTTCAGACTAGTCAGGGATACATAGCAGAACTCTGACTCAAAAGAGAGAAAGAAATTAGATCGACTGCTCAGATTGGAGCCCAGGAGTGAAGCATATGGGTGTAGCTTCCTTTCCTGGCTAGCTTTCAACCTAGGCCTTAGAACTACCTCTCAGCCTGAGACCTTCCTGACTCTAGACATAGCCTCCATCGCTCCCTGACAGCGCCCGGACAGGACTGATTGCCTGGGATTGATGGGACTGCCCTTCCCCTGGGCACACTCTTCTCAACCAAGGTGAAGAGGGCAGCATGTGTGTGTGAGGTGGGAAAGCTGGGCTCATTTGGAACCCCAGGGGTCCTGGTGTCAGGGATAAAAAAAATGGGAGGGCTTTCCTTTGGTTGGTGTGGAGGGGCCACAGCTGTCATCAGTGGAGAGTGGCACCTTGTCAAGAATGACACAGGCCTAACTGCTGTCCACATCTGTGTACCCTCCTGCCCTGGTTGCAGGCTCCCAGCAATCACATGACTCAGAACAGTCAAGCATGGCACACCTCATATGCCCTCCAGGCTCTTCCAACTTCCCAGTCCTAGAGGGGCTACAGACTTGGGGCCTGTGGCAGGTGGCCAAGTGGGAGGTAGCCCTCAGAGGGAAGGGCATGGAGACGCTTATACAGCCTCAGGGGTGAGCCCAGGGTTTGACTGGGGTACCAAGCCAAAACAGCAGTAAGGGCAGTATCGTTCTGAATGGGAGGGACTTGGGGCAGTTGATGGCCAAAGCAAGAGACCTTGAGGGTAGACTGGAGTTCTGGGGCCTTCTCTTCCCTGAGCCTTCTCTCTGTGGCCCTACTATAGGTGGAACACTATAGGTGTGAGCCAGCCGTTTGCCCTTTTGCCCCTCATTGTTATGGGAATTGTTATGGGGTTACGCAGTACAGACCCTGAGAAGGGGGGACATGTGTTTATTCAGCAGAAAGGGGGGAGCCATTGGTGGCATTGAGACAGATGGATGGGGAGTGCCGACCAAATAAGAAGAGGCATCGGATGCTCGTCGGTATCATGGCTGGTGGGGCAGCCAGGTAGCCCTCTAGCGACAGAAAAGATGGATCAACAGACAGACAGGCAGCACCATCAGGCCTCTGCGTATCCCAGTCAGCCAAGCTCACCGCCTGTTCAGTTGTCAATGCACTGGTCTGAAGGAGAGAAAGCTCATCAGAACAGAGCAGAGGGGAACATGGGGGTGATCTCTGGCTACCAGAGCTTTCTTTCATGGTTGGAGCAGCAGAGTGACCTCTGTGGAGCAGACAGTGTGAAAGAGAGGCACCAAGGGCTGCTGTGGGGGAGTGGTGGCTGCACGGTGCAAGTGTACCCAGGCTTTCTGCCTGGTTTCCCTGGGAGCCTTGGCAGCCTCTCAGCAGGCGGCTCTGTGTCTGTGTCTCGGATGGAGTCTTCTATGCAAGCCACTTGAAAGCAAGGTGTCTCTCAAATTATGGGATAGGGAGAGGCCCAGGGCCGCAAGGTTCAGGGTTTGGAGAGGAAATAGCCTTTGGCTGTAGGAATAGGTAGGAGGCTTGGGGCAGCAAGAATGAGGAAGCTTGGACAGGAACCTGGATTCCTCCTCTAGGCAAGTCCTGGGTCAACTGCCAGAAGGAAAACTTGGGGCTGAGATCCCTGAGGACTTGACAGATCCTGAGGAGTCACAGAGTCTCCCAGACCTCAAAGTGGATCCCAATGGCTAAAGCAGGGGATTAAGTCTTCCCTGCCCCTGGTAGGTCAGTACCAGCTTGGACAGTCCCCACCTCCCTTCCCTGTCTCCCCACTGGCCATTACCGGTGGGGACAGAGAAAATGATGTTGTCATCCTGGAGGCCCAGAGACTTGGCAAAGCGGACAAAACGTTCCTTCAGCTCAGGGGACAGCTCCTTGGTTCTTCCTGAAACCGAAATTGCCAGAGAGCGGCCACAGGACACTCTATAAGTATGACTGAACTAGCAAACGACCCCTCAGACATGCTGTCTGTGGAGGTCTGTAGAGAGACCACTCCTTGAACGGGGCTGAAGCTGAGACTTGGGACCCCACCCTAGGTGGGACCTGCAGTTGAGTCCCTAAGAGTCAGGCGAGAACTCACCATACAGGGTAATTTTGAAGTATTGCTTGTTTTCAGAAGTCTTCCGGAAAAATACCATGGCGAACTGGTTGTAGTCAGTGGCGGCCACTTGTACATTGTAGCTCTGTACCTGAGGATACCCTGAAGGCATGGAGGACGGGGGATGGGTTCTGTCTGCCCAAGCTAAGAGGAAGGGGCGTTCTCCCCAACTTCCAGAGTGGCTTTCCCCATGATAAAATATAGATGGAGGGACAAGGACCCCACCGAACTTAGGACTCACTGTGAATATTTCCCAGGGTGAACTGGCCAGCCCTGGAGCTTGGAACAAATGTTCTGATCCAGTAGCGACAGCCCTCGTCCCTGTGGGAGAGATGAGAATGAACAGGGTTATGACATAGGCTGGAATGTCCTTTGGACTACAGCAGGTGGGACTAGCATTCCGATGTCGCCCACCAAACCTGGCAGGAGGCCCCGCCCATTCATCTTAGCTGCACCTAGGCTTCCCCTTCTGAGTCTGCCCTGCCTAATCCTGCTGAGACCTTTCTCCCAGCACCTACTGACCACCCCCACCCCACCCCTGCCATGCCTTTCATGGTGCTCTTCCCATACACAAGAATCCAGGCCCCAGACAGTACCCCACTCTTTTTCTCTGCTGCCTCTGGACCACCTCTCTTGGCAGTTGATCCTGAGCCACCAGCCTACTCCAAGCTAAGCACTATGCCCCTAACCCTTTGACCAAATGTGAAGGTCCCCTAAGTCCCCGTTCAATCCCCTGCCCCAAACAGCTGAGCTCCCCAAACCTGGCATTCATCTGCCCTTTGCTCCTCAGATATTCTGCTCCAACCCAATCCAGCCCATCCATCTGCCAGAGGCAGTATCATGCTGCAGGTGTCGGCCCTGGCTCCCCTCTGCACGCCCTAGCAGCTACCCCCTCCCATATCTCCCCCACTGGCTGCCTGCCCTCTCCTTCACTATTCTTTCTCCTCTCCCTTGCTCCAATTAAGACATGGTTCTCCTTGCAGAAGTCCCCGAACAAGCCTTGGCATAGGGCGAGGTGCCCAGAGGCTATCCCACTCACACAGATGGCCATGAGTAACCAGTGCTCCTAAACACTGAGCCATCTCCCTAGCCTTTCTCCATGTTAATTTTGAGACAAGGTAAGCTCCATGATTGGATTAGATTGGCTGCCCAGCAAGTCCTAGGATTCCTGACCCCTCCTCCCCAGGGCTGGAACACCACACCTAGCTCCTCTATGCTTATTGCTGGGGATCAAACTCAGAATCTCCTGCTTAGGTGGTATGCACTCAACGGATGAGCCATTTTCCTAGCTTCTCCCTCTTGTTTCCAATGACTTGTGTGTCTTTTCCCCTTTGACAGAGAAGTCAGGAATGGGAGAAGAAAGAGCAAGAAACAACCCAGTTCTAGGTTGTGACAGGGCTTCACCTGACCAGGATGGAGGTGACGTTGTAGCTGTTGTTCTCTTGCAGCTCGTAGATGGTGCTGTACATCGTAAAGGGGCCTTCATTTTCTTTCTGGACTGCATTGCCTGCCAGGCCCACAACGTACCACCTGCCCCGGAACTGCAAGAAATGAGAGATGGAGCCAGGGATGGCCTCACAGGCTGCTCCTCCTGCTCTGTTCCTCTTGGCACCTTCAGGCACCCCAGCGGGAGGGCAGAAGGGCCCCAGGCTCCGTCTATCTAGAGAAACTGGCAGGAGTTAGCCTCTTCCAAGGCTAGACAAGATCCTAGATGGAGTTAGCCCTGAGTTGGTATGATGGGGTGGTCTTGGGCAAGGGGTTGTTAGACTGTCATTTCTTCTTCAGTGTGGAGTAACTGAAGAGATTCCTACCTTACAGGATCAATGGAGATTAGGGGAGAGGAGGTATAGACCTGTGAAGCTCTGTCAGAGTGACTGTCTGAGCAGTATGAGATGCGACATCCCCTCGGACACAGAGTGATGGTGAGCGGAAGCCTGGACCCTGGCATCCCAGAATCCTAGCCATCCTACCCAGTGCCGCCCGGGAAACCTTTGACTGCTCTTCCCATCTGTTCTGTTTCCCAGCCCCTCTTGCAGCAGCCCTTCAGGGTCCTACCTGATCGGTCCGGAAGCCTGGCTGCAGGGGGACATTGAGCAGAGATGGGGCAGGGATCAAGTTCTGAGCTGAGTCCTGGGCCTGGCTCTGCAGGACCCCAAGCAGGGCAAGGCCCAGACACAAGACACTCAGGCCCATGGTTTTAGTAGTTACTAGGTCCGATGTGTGCTGGAGGAGGAAGAGCAGAGAGTGAGGAGGACTCCTCAGGGGACTCTTTATGGGCATACCTGGCTGCCAGCCCCCTCTGTTGGGCGGGGTAGTCCATCCTTTACCAGGAAGTCCAGGAAGCCATGAAGTAATTGCCAGCACATCCTGTTGAAATACTTGGCAAGATTTCTGTCCCTCTCTCCCCCAGGTCGGAACTATGCAAGGTTGAGCAACAGGAAGGGTTGCAGGGGGCAGCTAGGGAGACTGAAGGGACATTCCCAGAGCTCTGGATTCGGGCAGGCACAACGGCACTGCCTGTGGGTCAGCAGCTCGGATCTGGAGAGCCCCCTCCCACCCCCATAACCCTCTTGGATTCCTAGAGGGTCAGAAACAAGATAGTGAGCTAGTGAAGGCTCCCCCCACCCCCACCCCCACCCCCGCCCCTGCCCTACACCCTGCACCCACACCTGCTGAAAACCAGAGCCATCTAAATACCAGCTCTTGTGCAGCTTCCTGGTCTGGGGAAGGGTGAGGAAGCAGAGAGTGAATGTTCTAGACAGGGAAGAATGGGACGCCCTGTTCTGAGCCTGCCAAGCTCAGTCTTGGTCCTGGCACAGGGTGAGGAGTCCAAAAGATTAGCCTGGGAGTGTCCAATACCTTGAGCCTCTTTGTCCCCACTGCCATTTACAAGAACAGACAGGGCAGCAGCTGAACTCTCAGGGACACCTTCTCTCCTGTACCACACAGTCCTTAGATGTGACTGCTTTCAAAGGCAAGGGACTGTAACCTCCTCAGTGTCATCTCAGCACGGAGGATGAGGGGGTCACTTGGGGGACCACGAGCCCCTCGGGAAAAGTAGGAGTGTATGTGCACATGTGTGTGTGTCCACACTGCCCTGTGTGCTCCAGTTACTTTGGACAGAACCATTGATTCCAGCCTCTCCTTAAGTCATCCTCCCTTGAGAAGGCATCCATCTGTCCCTGGCCATAGCCTTGAGCAGGGGAACCTAGTGGCCCAGCCCCAGGGCTCTCCCTCCCCAGCTGATTCCAGCCTAGTCCTGAAAGCCCATTTCTCACTGGGGCCTGGCCAACGTTCACTGAAGGTCGTGATGGATCCCAGATGCTGTACTGTGTTGTTTCTCTCCCCCCAGGTGGGACATTCAGGAGCTGCATGTGAACACCTGACCTAAAGCTGGACTGATGTCCTCTGGCCCTGCATATCTGTTTGCCGCTCCTGACCTCTCCCCCTCCACTGCTGCCTAGATCTGGGGTGGTTAGCCATGAGGGAAAGCTTAGAGGGGCACCTTAAGCTGATAAATAGGCTAGGGCCTCACGCCCCCCGACACACACACACCTAGAATGCAGCCTTTCCCCTCTCCCATGCCAGAGACTACCACACTAGAATCTGTCCCCTCAGGACCCCGGATGATGAAAGAGCAGGAAGTGAAGCTGAGCCAAGCTGTGGGGACGATGTAGCCACCAGAGACTCTCACTCTTGAGGCACCAGTGACCCCTCCACCCTTCCAGCCCCTTCTGACTCAGCCCTAGGGGGTCGACCCCTTCTGCCCTCTGTGACCTTAAAAGGTATCCAGAGCTGGGGATGTAGCTCTGTGGTAGAAGGTTTGTCCAGCACATGGGAGACCCCAGGTTCTATCTCCAACAGTGCAAAGAACCAACCTTCCAACTACACGTTAGCTTAAAAGGTCTCCTTGAAAGCTGTCGCCTTTAAGCCCAACACTCGGTGCAGAGGCAAAGGATCTCTGGGACTTCAAGGCCAGGCCAACCTTGTCTGCACTGGGAGTTTGAGGCAAGCAAGCCAAAGGCTACAAGACCTTTGACTTAAACAAACAAACTAATATATAAATTAAAGGTACTCTTGACTCTTTGACGACTGTTTGGGTGTAGACAGAGCCCCCCAGGAAAAACAGAGACCAGAATCTCAGAAGAGTTGAACAGGTAAAATATTCTACACTCTGAAAATCAGAGGGTGGAGTGACCAATGGAACTGGACCAGTATGAACTGGGGCAGAGAGCTGGGTCTGGAAAAACTAAAAGGTCAGAATTCAGGGTGGGAGGAGAGATAGCCTAGCTCAGGACCCTGGCTGTTCCAGGTACAATGCACACAACCACCTTCAGCTGATTCTTGCTTCATGGACCCTTCCCCCAAGATTCTGCTAGGTCTCCCCTGACTCTCTCTCTCTGAAACAGAACCCTAAAGCCCAGGCTAGCCTCAAATTCCCTATGTCACCAAGGATGACTTTGAACTTCCCATCCTCCTGTCTCCAATTAGTCTCCTACCTTCTTTCCTTCCTCCCTTCCTCTCTCTTCCTTCCTTTCTTCCTTTTTTCCTCTCATGTCTACCTCTGGAGTGTTGGCATGCATCACCAACCACACCAGCTACTTCTTTTATTATTTATTTGATACCAAGTCTCATTGTATAATCCAGGTTAACACTGAACTTAGTAGCACCACGTCTGGGTCACACTTGGCGTTTCTGTGGTCATAAGGCCAGAGAACTCTAGCTGCTATGTAGCCCGACCCAGGTCCAATCCGTATAAGAGGCTCCTAGGTTATTGCATCTCAAGAATCCAGTCTGGCTGGGCGGTGGTGGCGCACGCCTTTAATCCCAGCACTTGGGAGGCAGAGGCAGGCAGATTTCTGAGTTTGAGGCCAGCCTGGTCTACAGAGTGAGTTCCAGGACAGCCAGGGATACACAGAGAAACCCTGTCTCGAAAAAAAAACAAAAAAAAAAAACAAAAACAAAACAAAACAAAAGAATCCAGTCTAACATTCTGACCCAGAAACTTATGCCATAAACTGGTGAGCCTGACCTTGAGGGGTCGGAGCTAATACAGCCCCAATCTCCAGTCTGGCTCTCAGGTTGGTTTGCAGAAAGCAGACCTCTCAGGACTGGGCTGCCTGGGAAGAGACCTAAGGCAAGAGGGTTTAGGAATACATTTCAGTCCTCAGCTCTGCTAATAAGCAATAAACAAATAAATACGCTGCTGTGTCTCAGGTGCTGCCTCAGGAAATCTTGATGCCCACAGATAGGTCCAGTGATCATTGCTCGCAGTCACTTGAGTGGAAAGGAGTGTCCAGTGGGAGATGCTCACCCCTCCAGGGCCTTGATGTCTCTGTTTCCAGAAGTGTCTTCACACTAAGATGCTCCAGGGACCTAGAGGGTCTCCCAGCCGCTGTTCCTTCCATGACACAGGACCTTGCTTGGGAAAAGCTCTGAAGGGCAGTCCCTGTAAACATTCCCTGTGCACCCACTGGATTCCCCCATCTGGGGAGGGGTCTGACTGACGGAAAGTAACGGGCCTTGCTTTGTGAAGTCTGTACCCAGGGCCACCTCTGGATCTGATCTGTGGGTGTCTGGCCCAAGTGTGCCTTCCATGCCCCCTCCCCCCGTCTGTTGGTTTAAATTCCTTTAGTTTCATCATGGTATACATGTATATAAGGTATTTTGATCATATTCACATTATCTTGAACCTTTCTTGACCCTTCCTACTCCTCACGGTCCCCTTCATCTTTCCAATTAGTCTTCCTCCTAACATTCATGTTTGCTTGGCTGGTGTGTGTGTGTATGTGTGTGTGTGTCCCAATGAGTCTCACTAGGGTTGCTTGTAGGACCACGGCAGGTGGGTGAAGGGTTGTTTATATGAGTTCGGGTAACTTACCAGTGGTTACACAACTGAAGAAAATCTCTCTCGCTCTCTCCCAACTATTATCTAATTGTTTATTTAGAGACAGTGTCTCATGTTAGCCCAGGCTGGCCTTGGACTTATTACTATATAGCTGAGGGCGACTATGAACTTTGATTTGTTTTAAAAAATATTTCTTATTTCGTTTGGTATTTTTTGAGACAGGATTTCACTATGAAACCCTGGCCATCCTGGAACTCACTATACAGACTAGGCTGGCCTCGAATTTACAGAGATCCACTTGCCTCTGCCTCCCAGGTGCTAAGATTAAAGGCATGCAACACTAAATCCAGCAAGAAAATATCTCTTACACTGGGCATAGCAAGACTTTGTCTCAAAAAGAAAAAGAAAAAAGAAAGAAAGAATGAAAGACCAAAGGACAGATAAGAAAAACAGAGAGGAAAGAAGGAAATCACTGTCTCTCCCGCTTCAGCAACCATCAGCTGCACGCAGATCCTTCGGGAGGGGCGAGGCCTTATGTGCCTGTCCTGGGCGCCTGTTTGCATCCCAGAGCATGGATGCCTATGCAAGCAGAGGCCCATGAGAAGGCCAACATGACCACAGGTACCGGGGCCTGGAGGCCACAGCTCTGGGCATGTCTGCAGCAGGCACCATGTATCCAGGAGGCAGTGGGTGGCTGCTGAGCACAACGGGGCAGGGTGACTCTGCCTGGTTGCACAAGGAAGGGGCATGTCCGGGGCAGCCATTTCTTGGCACCGTGCCCCAGTTCCCTGCTTCTCAGACCTTAGTTGGGCTGGGCCTCTGACAGACACCATCAGAGGTGGCTTTTGTGAGAGGACAGGCATACTTTCCCTAAAAGGTTGCTTCTCTCTTGTGCCTTGTGAGCCCAGGACAGAGCAGGAAAATGTGTAGCCCAGGCGGCAGGAGAGGGGGTGCTGGAATGGTTAAAAGACTAGCTGTCTGACAGCACGTCTCTAATTCCAGAACCATGGCACCCACGCTACTGTCTGGGGGACCCCCCTGGGAGCTCTGAGAGAAGCCAGCCCATTCTGCTCCTCCCTACACATCCCAGTGATTTCAGTGACTGAGCCACCTGGGAGGAGAGGTATGGGTGAATCTAACAGACAGTGAGGCCAGTGTGTCTACCTTTACATAAAGCTGACCTGAGCCAGTGGAAATGGGTGATCAACAGGGAAGGTGGCTCAAGGAACAAGGTAGAGCCATGTTGATGATGGCCCCCGAGAGATCTCGGGCCTCCGCTTGGCTGCTGTGCATCTTGGAGTCCTTCTCAAGAAACCATATCAGGGTTGAGGAGTGAAGAGTAAGTTCCTGGGGACAGGGTTTAGACCAGAGTAACTACCATCCTGCATGGCTTTCAGAGCACCACTCAGGGTGGAACCTTCTATATGGGTGTGAAGGACGGAGGGCACAGGACTGGTATTTCATTCTGGACCCAGAGTCCTCCAGGCCCTGGGAATGGGGACTACCCTTCTTGTGACCCTCAGCCTTAGTCAGCCAGAGGCAGCATCCAGACACCACTGGGTGCCCCTGTTCCATGCTACCTCTCCCACACTTCTGGATTCTGTAGATTGAGTACACGTCCTCCCCACGTCCCCTGGGCATTGGCACACCTTTTCCTCCATCCCTAGGCCACACTCAGCCTTCTCTCAAGAGCGAACTTTTCTAACAGTGTTTCTTGCCAATGGCTTCTGCAATTGGGAAAGGCTGAAAGTTTCCCAAATCACCAAATTACAACAGATTACCACACTTGTTGGCTTAGAATCATATTTTCCAAACCCCAGAAGCCGGAAGTCAGAAATGCAGTGTACTGGAGCTGGGGAGATGGCTCAGTGGGTAAAGCACTGGCTTCGTGATTATGAGGATCCAAGTTCAGATCCCAGAAACCACATAAAATCCAGGTGTGGTACCATGTACCTCTGTGGTCCCAGTGTTCCTGTGGTGAGATGGGAGGTAAAGAGAGGATAAACTGCCGGGCAGTGGTGGCATATACCTTTAATCCCAGCACTTGGGAGGCAGAGGCAGGCAGATTTCTGAGTTCGAAGCCAGCCTGTTCTACAGAGTGAATTCCAGGACAGCTAGGGCTACACAGAGAAACCCTGTCTCAGAAAGAGAGACAGAGAGCGAGAGCGAGAGCGAGAGCGAGCGAGCGAGCGAGCGAGCGAGCGAGAGAGAGAGAGAGAGAGAGAGAGAGAGAGAAAATAAACTTCAGAAGCTCCCAGGCATGCCAGCCTGGCACAGGCAACAAAGAGGAGACCTTCTCAAAGGGTGGTAGGCAAGGACTGACTCTCAGGTCGTCCCCTGACCTCCACAAGTGTGCAAGTCCTGATGTCCTCACAAGTAACCGCTCCCCTGGCCCCGCCTCACACACACATACAAGCAACAATAAAATAAATAATCTGCTCTGTACTCAAGTGCAATGGTTCACATTTGTGATCTCAGCACTCCGGAGGCTGAAGGAAGAAGATTGTCATGAGATGGAGGGCCAACCTGGGCTACATAGCAAAGTCTAACACAACAAACAGTGTGGATTACAGTATGAGGCCTTATCTTTTAAGAAGAAAAAGAGAAAAGGCTGGCAAGTTGCTTGCTGTTCCTTACAGCTCTGGTGGGTTCAAGATGGAGACCCCAACTGGCCAGTTCCTCACAATTGGCACCCTCAGGACGCCTGCACTTCAGAAAGTCTGGTTTGTAACCTCAGGGCCCTTAATGTACCAGTTCCATTCTTACAAATTGATCTAATCACCCCCTAAATGACTCAATTATTATTGTGACCACTCTGCTCTTAAGTCTCAGTTTATAGACTTTGGAAGGCTACAGATATCCCAATCACATTGAAAATGGGTTTTTCCTGGTCATGAGGGAAGAGGCTGTCCTTATTTGCTGAGTCCTTGGATGAAGTACACTAGGATCACAAGTCGGGGGGGTGGGGGGGGGGGGGGGGAGACCAGAGAGAAAGAGTAGGTGAAGAGAGGACTGGGAACTTATCAGAGACCCTTTGGGACCGAGAAGTGGACAGGCAATGGGCCTCTCAGCCGAGGCTGCAGCGCCACCTTTCTGTAATTTTGGTCAGTCTGGGGCTTCTACGGCCTCATTTTCCCCAATAGTAGAACAAGATTGGTAGGTGCAGTTCTCTAGTGCAGGTTCTTAGCATTTGTCCCGTCCTGGCTAGTCCCGGGATTGTTCTGGGTCAACTCCTGCCCCACTTAGAGGGGGTGTTTGAGCCGGAATCCTCCATGCCTTTTAAGCCAAGCTGGGTTTTCACAGAAAAGCAAGTTGGGGCCATCTGGTCTTTTTCGCTCGTCTAGGCTTGCATGCGCAGGTTCCAGTTGAAGCTGGATATTGTGGGGTCTGGCGCTGCCAGGCCCAGGAGAAAGTGAAGGCGGTGGATCGTACCCAGATCGGACCCCGGAACCTCCACCACAACCAGTCACCCACAGCTCTACAGCCGCTCACCAACGAACCCCACCTCTTCCTCTAGATTCCACGCCCACTATAAAGCCCCGCCCCTTTCGGCTCCGGGACGGGGTCACGCCGGGGCTGTCCGCAGAGAAGCCTAGGCGGTGGAAGTCGGGCGCTCGGTTAGGACCAGTGAGCTCGCCAAGGCCTTGGGTGTCCTGGGACCTTCGCTAATTCCCATTCAGAACTGGGAGGCCTTCGGGTTGGCCTCTCTGCGTGAGCCATTTCCGCCGCACGTGGTTTCCAAGGCCCCCGGCTGGATTTGAGAAAAGTTTATGGTTCCCATCCTAGCAGCAGAATACAGCATTGCGGGAGGGCAGAAAGAGTCTGAGATGCTGCGGCCACCCACTGGAGACCGCGTCGGACCTTTCCTGGGGAGTGCGTGGGTCAGAAGACCAACGTTTTCCCTGACATCGTAGATGCACGATGTGGAAACGCCCGAACACGACTCACAGGTCACCGTTGCACCCCCCGCCCAGAAGACAGCGACGTCAAGCCACTTCCAAAGCCCCTAGGGTGTGCTTCTGCCTCTCAGACAGGCACGCGCTCCCAGTCCCCCTCAAGGCCTGTGGTCCTACTTGGCGTCATCGTTGCCCTAGGCAACACGCAGGCCGGGAGTTCTGTCCCTTTAAGGAATCCTTGCGCCTTGGCCCTTTTGGTTTTGCGCGCCCGCCCACAGCGCCGGCAGAGCGACCATGGCCCAGGCGGCGCGCGTTGCGTGGGTGCTTGGCTCTAGCCGGTGCGCCCTGGCTGAGGGGCTGCTCACACGACCCTGGCAGCCACTCTCGGCACAGAGCCGGGCCGGCTTCACCAGGGCGGCGGCCGGAAGCCGGGGCGCCGCGGTCCGCAAGGGGAGCCCGCGGTTGCTGGGGGCGGCGGCGCTGGCCCTGGGCGGCGCGCTAGGGCTGTACCACACCGTGCGGTGGCACCGGCGTTCCCAGGACCTCCGCGCGGAGCACTCGGCTGCGCAGGTAAGACTTGGCGGGCACGGACGTCTGACGGGAGCGGGGATTAGCCCTGAACTGTGGAGAAGCCGCAGGGTCAGGAGCGGCCTCTTTCGCCCGCTTGTGACCTTGGGCGAGTGTCTTGGCCTTAAGAGGAGGGTGGTGCCGTGGCCCACGACCTAGAGCTGTATGGATCGCATGGCTTGGTCTCTATGGTGATTTAGGGGTGTGTGTGGGGGGGCACCGGGAGTAATCTTTATGGAACGAGTGAACCTGACTTCAGACTCAGAGCTGGAAGCGTGCTCCAGCCTACCGTGGCTCAGCAGCTATGTAGACCGTAGACCTTTCATGAGTTACAGTCTTTTTTTTTTTTTCCTTTTCGAGACAGGGTTTCTCTGTGTAGCCCTGGCTGTCCAGGAGCTCACTGTGTAGACCAGGCTGGCCTTGAACTCAGAAATCCGCCTGCCTCTGCCTCCCAAGTGGGATTAAAGGCGTGCGCCACCACTGCCCGGCAAGAGTTACAGTCTTAGTTCTTCTCCGCCCCTCCTCCCATGCTCTTTTCCTGGACCCAAGAACTTTGGTTCGCTGCTCTCTTCCCTGCTCGTCCATTTGAAGACTGAGGGGAGGGGGCCGCAACTGTAGCAAGCTCACGTGAAGACTCCCTTGCAGAGGAGCTAGATGTGCCTCCTCCACGTTGGGAGATCTGACATAGATCTCACTCATGGCCAGTTACTCAGAAAGAGTTGAAACGTCGGGTGTTGGGGGTGGAGGACTATTGAAGTTGGAGGAAAACACACCCTGGGATTGTCTTGTGTCCCCTTTGGAATAGGAGGAAGATAAATTCACACGCAAGCGGTGGCATATCCTCTTGGCCCTGTGATATACCTGCTGGGCACTTGCAGCTAGGCTAGGCTGTCTGTCACTCCCTGAGCCCTTTGCCCATCCTCCATTCCCTCCACCTTTCCTTATTCTATTTTCAAGGTCACCTTAGACTCCCTGAGGGGCTGGAGAGATGGCTCAGTGGTTAGGAGCACTGACTGCTCTAACAGAGGTCCCGAGTTCAGTTCCCAGCAACCACATGGTGGTTCACAACCATCTGTAATGGGATCTGATGCCCTCTTCTGGTGTGTCTGAAGACAGCTACAGTGTACTCATATAAGTAAAATAAGTAAATCTTTAAAAAAAAAAAAAAAAAAAAAAAAAGACTCCCTGAAGAAAGGTTTGCCTGTGGAGGGTGTGGAGCAAGAGTTCTGGGACTCCAGGTGTTACAAGCCTCATTTTTTTTTCTCTCTCTCCAGCTGTCCTTGTCCAACCGCCTGCAGCTGACCCTGTACCAGTACAAGACATGTCCCTTCTGCAGCAAAGTCCGTGCCTTCCTGGACTTCCACTCCCTGCCCTATCAGGTGGTGGAGGTGAATCCGGTGAGAAGGACTGAGATCAAATTCTCCTCCTACAGGAAGGTGCCCATCCTGGTGGCCCAGGAAGGAGACAGCTTGGTGAGCCTTGGGGGTCTCATGCCTCCTTTCTGTCCCCAGCTATCTAGGAGTCTCCCTCAATCTGATCCTGCTAACAGAACCTAGGATTTCTGGGTCTCCACTGGGAGCAGGGAGAAGAGCTGGGTGGAAAATGGTCCTTACGTGTGTGGTGGGCAGTGCAAGCCTGCAGTCCCAGTTGTTCTGGTAAACCTTGGGCCTTGATGCTAGCCTGGGCAGCATGGCAGGTTACAGTCACAGCAGCAACCCTAACATACATTTAGAACCTTTTTCTTCCCTATTAGCTGAGTCTCGGGGATAGCCTCAGGATGCATTTAAGATGTGTTTTGTAGTTGGGGTGGTTGGGGTCTGAGGTGTGGCTCTGCCACTTATTAGCTGTCTTTTTTGTTTGTTTGGTTTTTGTTTTTGTTTTGTTTTATTTTGTTTTGTTTTTTGAGACAGGGTTTCTCTGTATAGCCCTGGCTGTCCTGGAACTCACTGTGTAGACCAGGCTGGCCTTGAACTCAGAAATCCGCCTGCCTCTGCCTCCCAAGTGCTGGGATTAAAGGTGTGCGCCACCACTGCCCGGCTTTATTAGCTGTCTTAATAAGAATTTGAGCTGGGCGTTGGTGGTGCACACCTTTAATCCCAGCACTTGGGAACTTGGGAGGCAGAGGCAGGCGGATTTCTGAGTTCAGGACTGGGCTACAAAGTGAGTTCCAGGACAGCCAGGACTACACAGAGAAACCCTGTCTCGAAAAATCCAAAAAAAAAGAATTTGTATTGCTGTGATGAAACACCATGACCAAAAGCAAGTTGGAGAGGAAAGGGTTTGTTTGGCTTACAGTTCCAGTTCAAAAGCATTGAGGGCAGAAATTCATGCAGGGCAGGATCTTAGAGGCAGGAACTGCTGCAGAGGCTGTGGAGGGGTGCTGCTTACTGGCTTGCTCCCTGTGGCCTGCTTAGCCTTCCTTCTTATAGAACCCAGGACCCAGCCCAGGGATGACATCACCCACAATGGGCTGGGCCCTCCCCCATCAATCTCTAACTAAGAAAATGTCGTTACATAAATAACCTGTTTATTGCAGGCTAGGCAAGTCTCAGAAGGTAGGGCTTCTATGGTCTTTCAGTTCCTTCAGTCTTTTCTTATTTTTTAAGATTTATTTTATTTATTTTATGGGTATGAGTACACAGTAGCTGGCCATGAGCTATCATGTGTGTGGCTGCTAGGAATTGAACTCAGGACCTCTGCCAACCCTGCTCACTCTGGCCCCACTCACTCCAGCATAATTCACTGTAGCTGTCTTCAGACACACCAGAAGAGGCGGTCAGATCTCATTACGGGTGGTTGTGAGCCACCATGTGGTTGCTGGGATTCGAACTTAGGACCTTCGGAAGAGCAGTCAGTGCTCTTACCCGCTGAGCCATCTCACCAGCCCCTCCTTCAGTCTCCTGATGGCAGACTTCACTGTGGCTGAAGAGGCGGTGTTGTAGGTCCAGGCCCCACTTTTCATGCAGAAACCATAGTGCCAGATGCCAATGGCTTGTCTCTTCATCTTGGTTTTGCCATAGAAGGAGCAAGTGTACTTGGCATGCTGGCTGATTTCAATTTTCTTCACCATTTTCCGGAGGGAGGCACCATAGCAGGTCCTGTATTTCCCCACAGTCCCGACCTTCTTGGTGCATTTAGCCATGTCGCTGGAACTGAAGCCTAAGACTGGAGAGGCTACAGCTTGATCTTGCAGAGGCATTTTCTCAACTGAAGTTCCCTCCTTTCAGATAA
The DNA here is from genome assembly GCA_019843815.1 of Montemys delectorum. Lineage (NCBI taxonomy): Eukaryota > Metazoa > Chordata > Mammalia > Rodentia > Muridae > Montemys > Montemys delectorum. The sequence goes on along the minus strand of JADRCD010215968.1, from coordinate 29,123 downwards.
CTGTGGCTTGTGTTAAGTTGACACGAGGCCAGCCAGCACACTTATCCTGTGCTGATTTCACCTTTCTGTCTGGTGCTGTTTTGGGTAGAGTCGCCTGAGCTGGCCTAGAACTCAGTATCCTCACGTCTCTTGCATGCTAGGGTTATGAGCATGTGCTGTCAGGCCAGTGTTGGGGTTTGTTTATACATTCATCTTGGTTTTTTGAGACAGAGGCTCATTGTGTTCCCCCTGTTCTGAAACTCGATGTGTTTTTTGAGACAGGGTCTCTTTGTAAAACCCTGGCTGTTTTAGAACCAGCTATGTAGATCAGAGTGGTCCTGAACTCACAGAGATCCACCTTTCTCTGCCTCCATAGCGCTGGGATCAAAAGCGTGTCGCTATGCCCTGATTGTTTATTTGTTAAAATTTTAATTAAGGGCTGCTGACACGGCTGTAGGTAAAGGCGCTTGCTGCCAAACCTGACTGATCTGAGTTTGAGTCCCAGGACTCTGTAGGAGGGCAACTGTGCAGGCTGTCTTCTGACCATCACCACTGTCATTCACAAAGAAAATAAAATTTATTCAAAACCAGAAAAAGCTTCATTAGGCATGGTGGTACCTGTCTTTACTACCAGCATCTGTGAGGCAGAAACAGGCAGATCTCTGGGCTACATAATAAGACCCTGTCTCCAAAAAATATTTTTTAAATACATTTTGGTTTATTTACTATTTAGCATGTGTCTGTGGGCATATATGAGGCACCACAGTTCATGTTTGTTTGTGTGTGTGTTTATTTTATTCTTTGTTTTTTGTTTTTTTTTTTTTTCAAAATAGGGTTTCCCTGTGTAGTAGCCCTGGCTGTCATAGAACTTACTTTGTAGTCCAGGCTTGGTCTTGAACTCAGATCGCCTGCCTCTGCCTCCTAAGGTCTAGATTTGGATTAGTTCCTTAATTAGTCCGTAGGATCCCCACCTTGGGCTGTGGAGACAGTAAAGATCAAATCTTGCCACTGGGCTTGGTACCCTATATGCAGCCTCTGGGTTCTTCCCAGCCTTTTGGTGCCAAGAGGCCACGTGAGTCGGATTAGGGTCAAATGCCAGGCTCTCCCAGTCATACAGACCTAATAGCCATACTTGGTCACCATTACTCCAAAAGAGGGCCAAGGATGGGGAGTAGTGAGCTCAGGACATGAGTTTTGAGGTGCAGCTAGGATGGGCAGTAGTGAGCTGAGGACAAGTTTTGGGGTGCCTCTGGGATGGGTCAGCAGTGCCCAGGTTCAAGGGCCTAGAGTGCTGTCATTGCTTAAGGAGCCCAGTCCTTCCATGCTAGCCAGAGTCTCTGATCTAACTTGTCTTTTGGGCAAGGGCTTATAACAGGGCTTGTCTCATATGCCTGAGGCTCCAGATTCTGACTTAGCATCACAAAAAACAGTTGTTTCTTCTTTTCCAGCAACAGCTCAATGACTCCTCAGTCATCATTAGTGCCCTCAAGACCTACCTGGTTTCAGGGTAAGTCGATCCTGGGAGGCCCAGAGGGGCCTTATCGAAGGGTGGGGCTGCTATAGACATTTCTAGAAGAGATGGAAGGTCTCTTGCTCCAACACCTGCCTCCCTTAGCTCCTCCCTCTCCTTCTACCAGGAGAACATTCCTCCTGTCTAGCCTGGCCCCTTTCGCTGGTAGTGAGGCATCGCTGGATTGGGCTGGGTTGGGCTGGGTTGGTAGGCCATGGGGCAGGAGGACAGAGTCAGGCTGAAGCTGTAGCCTTCCCCTGAAGGCAGCCCCTGGAAGAGGTCATCACTTATTACCCACCCATGAAGGCCATGAATGACCAGGGCAAGGAGGTGACCGAGTTCTGCAACAAGTACTGGCTCATGCTGGATGAGAAGGAGGCCCAGCAGATGTATGGTGGGAAGGAAGCCAGAACGTGAGTAGATCTGCGGCTGCATGGGTCTGCAGTGAGGGGTGGGGTGGACCAGACAGAGCCAGATGCTCTGGGGCCAACCGCTTTTTATAAGGGTTGCACATCAAATACCCTGCATATTGGATGTTTATTCATAACAGTAGCAAAAATTAAACAGTTATGAAGTAGCAACAAAATAACTTTATGGTTGGGGGTCTCCAGAACATGAGGCATTGTATTAAAGGTTGGAAGCATTAGGATGGCTGAGAAGCACTGCTCTGGGTTGTCTTGTGGGAGACTGAGTGTTGGGCCAGGGCTCCGGCCCTGGCTCGGGGACAGTGCAACACCCTCTGTGTCCTGCATCTGCAGGGAGGAGATGAAGTGGCGGCAGTGGGCGGATGACTGGCTGGTGCATCTCATCTCTCCCAACGTGTACAGAACACCTGCTGAGGCTTTGGCTTCTTTTGACTACATTGTCCGAGAGGGCAAGTTTGGGGCTGTGGAGGCCACCATGGCCAAGTATGTGGGCGCAGCTGCCATGTATCTCATCAGCAAGCGCCTCAAAAGCAGGTGACCGCTTGTGCAGTGGTATGCATGTGCAGCAGAGGGGTCTGCTCTCCCCAGTCCTGGCATGGCATCTGGGTAGCATCCATCAAACCCCTCAGGGAGGGAAAAGGGAAACTGAGGCCTAGAGAAGACAAGCCGGACCTGGACCCAGCATGGCTGATCACTCCCTAGCCCAGGCTTTGGGGTCAGAAGCCATGGCCCTACCTTGTACCCTCTATTTCTGTGTCCTTGTCAGGATCCCTTTTCATCTTGAGCCACACAGTGATGTAGGTACCATCCCTCACCTAGGGCCACCCCAGTTACCCTGCCTTTCTGCTTTATGCAAAGGAGGTTATGCTCATATGGGCTGGGGAAGGAGTCCCCTGACCAACCGTTCTGTCTACCCAGGCACCACCTGCAGGACGATGTACGGGTAGACCTCTATGAAGCAGCCAACAAGTGGGTGACAGCTGTGGGCAAGGACCGGCCATTCATGGGGGGTCAAAAGCCTAACCTTGCTGACCTGGTACGTATGATGGTGGTAGAGTGGCCTGCCTTTGGGGAGGGATCGGGGGTGAGAGGGAAAGCCCAGGAAAGGCCCGCCTTTTGCAACTCCCTGCTCCCCATAGGAACTATGTCTGTTTTCCTCGTGTCTCTGTGTGTGTGTGTGTGTGTGTGTGTGTGTGTGTGTGTGTGTGTGAGAGAGAGAGAGAGAG
>JADRCD010215968.1:0-25583 GCA_019843815.1 Montemys delectorum | reverse complement strand
GGGGGAGTCTCAGGCTGGACAGGATCCAGGGGCCTAAGTTGGAGTGGCAGGGCCTAGGCTCCGGAGATTTCCTAGCTCAGTCACAGCGTGCATGCGTGGGCTCCAGGCCTTTCCCTAAAAGTCTCACTGGCCTGGCTTTAGGCCCTATCCCCGAACAGTATGTAACCAACCAGGTAGCCTTGGTTTGACAGATGCTGAGATATCTTCTTGCATAATCTTACACAACTGGCAGCAAACAGGCAGCGCGGATGCCTCATCTGAGGCCTTGGTGCCCCCATGGCCCCAGTGCAATGACTGGTCCTTGACCCCTCCCTAGGCAGTGTATGGTGTGCTGCGAGTGATGGAGGGTCTGGAGGCCTTCGACGACCTGATGCGACACTCACACATCCAGCCTTGGTACCTACGAATGGAGCGGGCCATTGAAGAAGTCCCCTCAATCCATTGTGTTCCCCCTACCTGCAAAGACTAGTTGCTAGGGGCACAAGACCTGGACTAGCCCCTGGCCATGCTTGTAGGGGGCAGAGTCATTTTGTCTCTGATTTGCCCAGCTCCCAGTTCTCTACTTCTGATACTGGACATTTCTAGGGCCCTTGACACTGAGGACAAGAATCAAACTTACAGCTATTCCGTGGGTCAATGGTTGGGGTCACAAAGAAGGGTAGCTCCAATCCCAGTTCCAGGGTCCTGATCCCCTAAAGGGACTCCTTGTCAACTCTGCTAGGGCCCGTCTCTTGTTAACAGGGATGAGACTGGCCCCTGCCTGACCTGGATGAGGGGAAGCCAGTCTGGTAACAAAAGCGCTGTCTACTTGCCTCCTGGTTCCAGCTCTTCCAGGTGCCTCTGGGACTATTGTGTTTGTAATAAAGAGAGGTCTGCTGCTCCGCCCTGGCAGCCACTGTTCTGAGGTCTGGTCTGTGGGGTAGGTGCTGCTAGGACTGTCAGTCAAGAGAAGCCAGGGCTTTTTTTTTTGGGGGGGGGGGGGGGGCGGGTCGAGACAGGGTTTCTCTGTGTAGCCCTGGCTGTCCTGGAACTCACTCTGTAGACCACACTGGCCGGGAACTCAGAAATCCGCCTGCCTCTGCCTCCCAAGTGCTGAGATTAAAGGTGGGCACCACTGCTGCCCGTCTGGGCAGGCTGTATTAACCCTGATGTGTCTGCCTCGCAATCAGTGCCCACTGAACATCACCAGGATTTGGACATGAATGTTCGTCTGGTTATGTTCCCCACTGACCATGGCGCTCTAGGCAGTGATATTCTTCTCCAGCCTCCATCTGTCAAATGGGTACATTGATAGTCCTGCCTCTGAGAAAGTTGTGGGTATGGTAGTGCATGTTTGTAATCCCAACAACTTGAGGTGGGAGCTGCAGCGTGAGACCCCGTCTCCCAAAGACAGAGTGGGTCTGGAGGTGCAGCTCAATGGGTAGCGTGCTTTCTCAGCACATATAAAGCCCTGGTTTCCACCTGGGCTGTCATTTAGGCAGGGTGTGGTAATGTGCACTAGTAATCTTGGCAGGAGGCAGGAGGATCAGAAGTTCTAAGTCACCCTCATACATTTCAAATATACATTCTAAATCACCCTCATGAGCTTGTGGTCAGCATCAAAATATAAGACCAACAATACAAAAATAAAAACCACAAACCCCAACAATGTCATCATGGGATGAGGAGGTTGGGGGATGGGTACAGGTCAAGTGCACATTAGGACACCAAGCTCAACAGGGCCAGGTGTACAAACCTCTGCTGTACAGATGAGAGGCTGTGCCCCAGAGGTACAGCTGAGGGTCCCTCAGGCAGCCTGTGGTCAGCCCAGGCTGGGACAGTCAGTAGGCTCTTGGTTTTTTAAGTCTTGTTTTTTGTTTTTGTTTTTTGTTTTTTTTTCGGAGACAGGGTTTCTCTGTGTAGCCCTGGCTGCCCTGGAACTCTCTCTGTAGACCAGGCTGGCTTGAAACTCAGAAATCCGCCTGCCTCTGCCTCCCAAGTGCTGGGATTAAAGGCATATGCCACCACCGCCCGGCAGCTCTTGGTTTTTTAGCTGTGTACAAATGTTTTGCTTGCATACATATCTGTACCATCTTCCAAACACCTCTGGACCCAACCTCACCAGCCTCACAGATGGTCACTGATGCCAGTTCACCAGAGGGATGAGGCTTGCCAGAGGTTGCAACCAAGAGAGGACATCTATAATCCTAACATTTAGGAGGTTGGAGGAGGCACAAGTTTGAGGTCAACCTGGGATTATATGGCATACATGTCTGTGCACCATGTGCATGCTTGGTGCCTGTGGAGTCAGAAAAGAGCATCAGATCCCCTGACACTAGAGCTAAGATTAAGGTGAGCCTCCCAGCCTTCATCTCTCCATCCTTGCATCCTGTGGGGTTGCAAAGCCATGTGATGGTGGGGAGGGCGGAGGAACAAGAGTGGGGTAGGGTGTATCCAAACTCCAAGCCTAAGTGTCCTAGCCCAGTAGCCATGTTAAACTTCCTCTCTCCTTAAAAGGCCATGTCCAGCAGGACTTGAAACTTCATCCTTAAGCAGATGAGGTATCCCCAATACCATGGCACCTACCAATGATATGCACTCACTCCAACAGCCCCTACTTACCCCACAAAGGATTAGCTCTCTTACTGCAGCTGCCTCCCCAGTCTTCTCACAGCACTTACCCCTCCCTGCCTGAGGTCACTTAGCTCCCCGCTGTCCCACTTTGCTTCCCCTCCCAGAATTCAGATTGTGAGGTTGCCATTGCAGGTGATCCTGGCTGCTACAGGTTGGGAAGCAGAGTCTGAACTGTAGCATCCCCACTCCCAGCCTCCCATGTTCCTTCTCAAGGCTCTGTCCACTGCTGTTCCATGGTACCTCCTCAAGGAGGCTGACTCCTCAATCCCACTGTACTCAAGGAAGCAGCTGGTATACACACTGTCTCAGAGTTTTACTGCTGTGAACAGACACCATAACCAAGACAACTCTCATAAAGGACAGCATTTAATTAGGACTGGCTTATAGGTTCAGAGGTTCAGTCCATTATCATCAAGGCGGGAACATGGCAGCATCCAGGCAGGCATGATGCAGGAGGAACTGAGAGGAGACCTGGGAGATGAGAGTCTTCATTTTCATCTGAAGGCTGCTAGCAGAATACTAGCTTCCAGGCAGCTAGGATAAAGGTCTTAAAGCCCACAGTGACACACCTACTCCAACAGGGCCACACCTCCTAATATACATAATATAATATATAATATAACCATCACACTAGTATTGTGGTGAGATGTCCCCTTCTCACTAGGACACCATAGCCTGGGGAATCCCACTGCCAGTAGCCTGTGCTCTTGATGCTCCTGCACTGGATCAGTTGTGCCTAGCCTTGGCTCTCCCTTGAGGTCATCTGACTTAGGAGGCAGGTAGGTTGTGTCTCAGCTGCCAGACATACCCTCGCTCCACAGACATGATGTTCATGTTTTCTTCTGCCTCTGCATTCCACAGAGAGCAGCAGGGCTGGTGGAGCCAGGGGATCAAAGGAGCGATCCTGAGGGTTTTCCGCAGAGGTTGCTGTAGGTGGAAGAAGCCTGCACTGTCTAGCCAGTGATAGCCAGACTGGCTTCCTATGACTTCGATGGAGAAGGACTGAAGCAACCACAAGCACTAGGCCTAGCATGTTTACCTTTCTTCTCTTGGTGTGCTTTCCACAGCCACCAGGAGGCACTAAAGAGCTGACAAAGCCTTCAGGAGATGGCAGGAACTTGGGGCTGCCACCTTGTGGCCAATTCCAGGTTTGGTTAGGTGATCTTCCTTGTCCAAATAGACAACTGATAGCTCTAGCATTTAAGCATTTGGAGAGGAGTAGGAAAAAAAAAAATCACATTTCATAGAGGTCAAAGTTGACTCAGGGACCAGTGCCCGGCCTCTGTCATGTTCACTCTAAACGTCCTGTGGTCTGCTTTTGAGAAAGCTCTCTGTAGTCCAGGCTAGGCTGGAAGCTGCCATATAACCCCAGGTTGACCTCCAACCTCCTAAGCGTTGGGATTACAGATGTGCACCATGTTGCCCGTGGTCTTGGCTGAGCAGAGGCCAGAATTTGAGCCTCTGTCCTCTCTTGGTTTCGACCTCTGGCAAGCCTCATCCCTCTGGTGAACTGGCATCAGTGACCATCTGTGGGGTTGGTGAGGTTGGGGTCCAGAGGTGTTTGGAAGATGGTACAGGCTTGTGTATAATCAGTGACATCAGCTGTCTGCCTGAGAATAACATCGCTATGTGTCCTGGCTGGTTTTGTGTGTCAACTTGACAGAAGCTCAAGTCATGGCAGAGAAAGGAGCCTCCCTTGAGGAAATGCCTCCATGAGATCCAGCTGTAAGGTATTTTCTCAATTAGTGATCGATATGGGAGGCCCAGCCATTGTGGGTGATGTCATCCCTGGGCTGGTGGTCTTGGGTTCTATAAGAAAGCAGGCTGAGCAAGCCAGGGAAAGCAGGCCAGTAAATAACACCCCTCCATGGCCTCTGCATCAGCTCCTGCTCCAGATTCCTGCCCTGCTTGAATTCCTGTCCTGACTTCCTCCTCCAATGATAGACAGAAAGTGTAAGCCAAACAAACCCTTTCCCCCTCAACTTGCTTTTTGGTCATGGTGTTTTGTCACAGCAATAAAACCCTGACTAAGACATTATGGACACAGGAAGTAGGCCTGGAGAATCCTGATGCCCCCCTCATGGTAGCCAGAGAGGGAGCCTGCAGGGAGGAGTCTAGTTTTCCTGTTATTGTCAAATTTCCACTTAAAAATATTTAGAAGAATTATTTTATTTATTTATTTATTTGTTTATTTATTTATTTATTGAAATAGGGTTTCTCTATGTAGCCCTGGCTGTCCTGGAACTCACTCTGTAGACCAGGCTGGCCTCGAACTCAGAAATGTGCCTGCCTCTGCCTCCCAGGTGTTGGGATTAAAGGCGTGTGCCACCCTGCCCAGCTAGAAGAATTATTTTAAAGTATTGTGCACGTGTGCATGTACTTGTGCGAGTGTGTGTACACACACTTGCATATGGAAGCAAGAAGCATCCATTGCCCCAGGAGCTGGGTTGGAGGTCATTGTAAGCCACCTGACATGGATGCTGAAAACCGAACCAGGGTCTTCTGCAAGTGCAGTCTTGTGTTCTTAACCACAGAGCCACCTCTCCCACTTCTTACATTTTCTTTGGGATTAGGTGAGCAATGAATGCTTATTCTCCATAGAAACTATTCTAGGTTAAAACTTCCAACCAGTGCTCGCTTCGGCAAGAATGACACGCAGATTTGTGAAGCGTTTCATATTTAAAAAATAAAAAATAAAAAAAACCTTCCGACCAATTGTCTGGCTTTCCAGTGTGCCAAGTTCTCTGGGCATCACTTCTGCTGTTTTTAACCCAATAAATAGGAAGGGTTTTGGTGGATGGGTGTGCATGGTGGTACCAGGGGACGGGTACTTTTTGTTTGTTTGTCTTTTGAGACAGGATCTGTCTGTATTCCAGGCGACTCTAGAGCTCAGTGTGTAGCTCTGCTGGCCTCATACACACTTTGCTGTACAGCCTCCTGAGTGCTAGGGCTATTGGTGTGTGCTTACACATTGTGGGAACCCTGTGTGTGGTGAGGAGCACCGAGGACAGCTGACTTGAAGCTTACCACCCCCAGAACCTGTTGCACTTGATGTGCAGAAGGGAATTTCTAGGTGTGATCAAACTGCTGACTTTGAGATGGGGAGATTGTCTAGGCAGGCCCTAAAGGCAATCAAGAGAGGCAGGCAGAAAGCCAGGTAGTGTGTCACAAAACTGTAAACCCAGAACACCAGGAAGTAAAACCAGGAAGATCAGAAGTTCAAGGTCATCTTCCTCCTCTACAAGGTGAGTTTGAGGGCAGCCTAAGCTACATTAGAAATGTAAAGCAAACAGACAGAGATGGGATCAGAGACAGGCTGTACCTCTGTGTGGAAGCACAGCGGCTGGAAGAGTCAGAAAGGGTCACAAGCCATGGAGCACAGAAGCTTCCAGAAGCTAGAAGACAAACCGTACAGGAGGAGCCAGACCTGCTGACACCTTGACTCTAGGCAGTGGAACTGACTTTGGACTTCAGGCCTCCAGAAACTGGCATGTTCTGAATCACTGAGTTTGTGGTTCCTGGTAAGAGCATCCCTGAGAGGCTAACACAGAGCGTGGTCAGGAAAGAGAAATGAGTGGGGAACTTGGCATGGAGCAAGAACAAGGTCTCTTGTGTCCCCATATGTAAAGATGCAGGGAGGTAGGCACCCACACTGGTACCCTCTCCATCCTCCTCAGCAAGTGGTAGGAGAGATAAAGCTCCTTCCAGGACCATAGGCTGGGCTCACAGTGACAGAAAATAGCAAGAGCTCGTTTTATTGGGAAGCTTTCCTGTCTAGTCCTGAGCTTGGGGACTCTGTCCAGCAGGCCTAGGATGATGGCCCCCAAAGAAGGACCGAGTGGAGCTTAGCAGCTGTCTCTGGCCTCAGGTTTACTTCTGCGCTGCCACCAGCAGCTCTCATCCAGCCCAGACCAACTGTGGCCATGCTGGGCTGGCTGGTCCTTGGGTGCAAGGACCAAGGTCCACCTGGGCAGTTGGGCCCAGCAAGAAGGTTCCTCCCCTTCTACCTTTCCCCTACATTCCAGTCCACTTAGACCAGTGAAATCTGGATTGAAGAAGGCAGAGCACAGGCCACCATGGCAAATAAGGCCACTGTCCCTTTTGTATGAACTGAGACATGGCTTTCCCCTTCAGGACTGTAAGAAAGGTTCCCATGGGGAAACTGAGGTTGGGCAATGCAGAAGCCTTGCCCGAGATCATACCACGATGCCCTAATTTACCTTGTAACCTGATCCAAAGGTTTCTCAGGAGTAATATAATCCAAACCATATGTGAGTGTTAACAATTCTGAGCTCCAGGCATGTGCAGCGACAGGGAACAAAGCCCTCAGCACTCAATGATGGAATGAGATCAGGCAACATGTACCAGGCAGCAGGGCGGGGAACAGCCTAGTTCTAAGTAAGTTAGGCAATGGAGGTCTCACGACTGTCAAACCCTAACAGGGCCTGGGGACAGAGACCACTGATATCCCTGGCCGTTGAGCCCTGTATCGTACCTGCCTGACAGTGCAGGACAAGCCAGTTCAATTGCTGGTAAGGCCTCTCTGGCCAGCTGACATGGAGGACAAGGCTTGAACAGGTGGGTAGCAGAGCAGGCTTGGCCTAGGCCAATCAGCCAGGACCCAAAGGTAAGGAAAGTATTCCTCTGTTGCCCCGGTAACAAATTGCTGAAGTAAGTGGTATATTTGATGTCCTTGTAATTCCCAGAACCTTGCTTGGGAAACCTTGCAGACATTAGTTCTCACACAGCTGTAGGTGTGGGTAGGGCTAGCTCCCTGTCTCCTGTGGTGGTTGCTAGCAGGATCCAGTTGTGTCTCAGCTTTCAGACACTGCCCCCTAACCTCTGCCTCTTCATGTTGAGTCCGCATTCCTCCCACTTTTTAGAACCACTGAGATGGCTTAGCAGGGTGTTTGCCATTAATCCTGAGGACCTGAGCTTAATCCCCAGGACACTCATGGAAGGACAGAACAGGCTTCCACAACTTGTCCTTTGACCTCCACACTTGCACCTAAATACACACACACACACACGCACACACACACACACAAATAAGTAAAAATAAATACATAATAACATTTAAAGCAGAATATCATATGTACCCTGCTTTAAATTCAGGCTTACTGGAACTCTACCCCGCCACTTTTAATGTTTTAAGATTTATTTATTTATTCATTTATTTATTTTATGTATATGAGTACACTGTAGCTGTACAGATGGTTGTGAGCCATCATGTGGTTGCTGGGAATTGAATTCAGGACCTCTGCTCCTTCCAGCCCTCCTCACTCCGGTCAGCCCTGCCCATTCTGACCCAAAGATTTATTATTTTATCTAAGTATATATGTCTTCAGACATTCCAGAAGAGGGCGTCAGATCTCATTACAGATGGTTGTGAGCCACCATGTGGTTGCTAGGATTTGAACTCAGGACCTTCGGAAGAAGTCTGGGCTCTTAACCTGCTGTGCCATCTCACCAGCCCCCACTTTTAATTCTTATAAGGGATAATCACTGAATTTGGGGCCCCTTCCCAATCAAGAATAGGCTCAACACACTGCAAACCAGCACAAGGGACAGAGGATAAGTGGACTCCGGAGCCCTTGGCTTGTTGAAGCTGAGGCAGCTTGAGCACCTGAAGTCCTCCTGACAAGAGAAGGATCTAGGGACCAGGCTGATAACCCACCCCTGGCAAGCCAGTACAGTCTGCTCCTTCGTTTGTACCCAAGCAGCCTGGCTTGCAGGCTGGGCAATGCTAATGCCTTCTCAGAAGTTGAAGTCCCCCAATTTCCCCCACATACTCAACTCCAGCTTGTTTCAACTGCTTCCATGAGGAAAGTTCTAACTCTAACTCCAGTGACAACTTCATACTAACTTGATTCCATAAGCAAAGACCTATCCCTAAACAAGGTGGTGTTCTGAAGTTCTAAGTGGACACAAAGTTAAAAGATCTGTTCCATCTAGTACAGGTGGTAGGTGCATGGCAGTTCCACAGTTGGGCTCACCGGATAGCAGGTGGGAGCCAGAGGCCTGGAGCTGCTTCCAGCCATCCCTGTAGCAGCCTAGCCTGGCCCCTGGGCGTGCAGTGCCATCAGAACACTGGAGGAAGATCTGGCACGAGAGAGACAACTGCAAAGGTTTTCCCTGCCTCAAGGCTGAACCTCTGCTGGAGACAGGCAGAAAGTAAAGCTAGCAAGCCTGTCAAGGGAAGGCCAGGAGCTTGACTCTGAGCAGAGAGCTCCAGGTCAGTGTATGCTGGAGCCCCATGTAGCCAGTGAGGCTGCAGGGGGAACCGTGGAAGGGGCCCAGTGTTTAATGGGGCTGAGACTTAGTATTTCAGAGTCTTTTGTTAAGAAGGAGAAAGAAAGAACTGGTACCTCAAACCTACAGTCGGAGCAGCTGGGAGGTGGAGGCAGGAGGATGGAGTTCGAGGTCAGCTCTATGGTATAGAGTAAAGATTGTCTCAAATGAAACAAAAGCAGGGGGGAGGGGAACCCACACAAACCTAGGCACTACTCCAACACATGGGATCCTTGGAGTCAAGACACATGTCTCCTCCCTAGCACAGAGGCCCAGTACTGGCTAAGCCCCGGGGGCAGGAAAACCCTTGAAGTCTCTCTGAAGATCTTCCAGGTCTTCCACCTTCTTCCTGATGGCCCGGGCAGCCAGGAGCCAGGGCCAGGCCAGGCTGCTACAGGGATGGTAGAAAGACAAGCTGTATAGCCTCTTGGTACCCTGCCCGTGGAGCCCAGTAAGGCTGTGGCACAAGTCCCAGATTGATGCTGGAAAGACAGGGCCTTGCCTGACTTTTAAACCTGGAATCCAGTGAAGTGCACCATGAAGTGTATTGTGCTTGGGTGAATGTCCTTCATCTCTTAGTCAATTCCACTGTTGGTGCTCCCTGAGATCGCCATCATTCTAACGGAAGATTATGTGAGAGCTATTCAGCATGACTTTTAATAACAAAAATATTTACTTTTGGAGGGGCAGGGAGCATGCCTATGATCAGAGGACAACTTGGGTCCTCTGTCAGGTGTCTCCTTTCAACAGTTGGTCTGAGGACTGGAGCCACTGAGCCATCTTGCTGGCCACTCCTGTGTTAAGACTGTCCTGTAATTGTCTACAGCTTTAGGAATTAATTCCCATGTAGTCTTCCAATGTCTCGACAGAATGGTTTGGAAAGCTCTCCTTGTTGACGGACATCTGTACTGTTTCCAGCTTCTGGATGCTGCAGATGAAGCTGCTATGAGCCATGGACAGGTTTCTGTGGTGAGTGTTTAGTGTAGGAGTCTTCTACTTGCATGTACATCTGTGTATCATGTGCAAAATGGTGCCAACAGAGGCCAGAATTGGGCACTGGATTCCCTGGAATTAAAGATAGTTTTTTGTTTTTTATTTATTTTGGTTTTTTTCGAGACAGGGTTTCTCTGTGTAGCCCTGGCTGTCCTGGAACTCACTCTGCAGACCAGGCTGGCCTCGAACTCAGAAATCTGCCTGCCTTTGCCTCCCAAGTGCTGGGATTAAAGGCGTGTGCCACCACTGCCTGGCTATTAATTTATTTTTAAGATTTGTGTGTGTGGGTGTAGATGTGGAGGCCAGAGGACAACTTGTGAGAGTTAATACGCTGGTTCCCTCCAGTCCGTGGCTTGTCCCCTCAATGGAAGGTTCTGGGTGACAGGAACCAGAGTTCACTCAGGTATGTACATCACTCAGAAAAAGAAAAAAAAAAAAAAAAAAAGGAAGCAGGGAGATGGACTTAAGAGCTTTGGCAAGAATCAGGATCAGGATAAAGCAGGCAGCAGGGCAGCTGTCATGAGCAGTGAGGTCCCAGGTCGACCTGAAGGTAGATGGATTCTCTGACAGACAGGACTAGAATGAGAGGTTAGGCAGGAAGCAGGGTGCTGTTGATGACCCAAAGGTTTTTAGCTTAGGTCTTTAGAAGAATGAGGCCACCTCTCAGTGGTGTGACAAAGATGGAGATGCAGCTCTGGGAGGAAAGTCAGAACATGTGTGGGACATTTCAATGATCACCAGCTGTTCCAGTGGAGAGGGTGAGCTTGTGCAATGCAGGGACTCATCTGGGTTCAAGTACAAAGTGAGAGTCCTCTAACAAAGCTCTGAGATGGCCTGGTGGGTGTGACGGAAACAGGCCTGAGCTGCCCAGACCTCTAACACCCAGGAGCCCTGGGCAAAAGCAGTCTGGTGCCTGGAGACCACGTGAAGAATAAGCTCCCAGCAGGAAGGGGAGGCCCTTGTCACAGACCCCCAATCTACTTAACACCCACTACAGGCAAAGTGCCTCCCTAGAGATGAGATTGCAACCATGCAGTCAGTGGATGACGAAAATGTTAATGTCCCCCAGAACCCAAGCCCAGAACAGAAAAACCCTGGCTCCACTGTCACATTTGAAGCGACTTTATTAGAAGGCTGCTTGCCTTTGACAAACTCCAGTTACAGCATAGACTATGCAGACCGGTGATTTTTGCATTGATCTTGCATCCTATTTGGATTTTCCTCATCAGGCCATTCTGGGGCAATGGAGGCACAATTGCCAAGTAGCCAGCTGGCCACTCATTGAGCATGGGCAGCTGCGGGCCAGGAGGGAGACCAGGTCACAGGTTGGGGAAGACAGGCCACCCTGTCCTTCAGTCCTCACCCTCACACCAGATCCCTGGTGAAGCACCTCACTTGCCTTGTCGTTCCAAAAGGGCAAAATAAAGAAATCCTCCCGGTCCAGAAAAGAATGTCAAGCTGCTACCTTTCCCACTACCCTACCAAGCCTGAGGGGTCCTCTCCGTGCCTTTCCCTCTGCTTCCAGTGGGACAGACACACTGTCAGTGTGGGCAGCAGGCAAGGTCACTCTGTGGCCACTTTTCCATCTTGTCTCCCCATGCTCCACCAGGCAATGACAGGAAGGTACAATCAACCATGAACATAAATATGAATAAAAAAATGAACTTGAAAATGACAGGCTATTAATTAAACAAATCTATAAAAATAGTTAGGACATAACTCTGTTCAAATAAATACAAAATAAATAGGCTCCAAGCAGAGTGGTACACATGTGGAATGTGAGGCTGGTCCCACTTGGCCCCAGAGGGTCCTTAGAACAGACTTGAGGGCAGGCAAACTACCTGCCCCGGGCTCACAGTAAGTGTGGCACTTGCAGTGTCCAGCTTGTCCTTCTGCACCAAATCCTTTACCCAGTCAGACATAATTAAGGCCTTCAGTGTCTTTTTCTTCTCATCAGGGCAGCAGATGTGGGGCAGGTACCCTGCCCACCCTCACACCACAGAACTGAACAATGAGCGTGGGCATGAGTTGGTGCCAGTCCTGACAGGGCTTAGGGGCAGCTCAGAGGACATTAGGCCCATGCAGGCAGCACAGATCCTCTGGTTTCCAGATCCTAGCACTAGCTTTCAGCAAAGCCATGCACCATGGTGTCAGGCAGCCAGTGCCTGAGTACCTGGGCACATCCAGGCGGCCTTGCTGGTGAGCTCAGAATAGGCAAAGACATAATGGTACTTTTTCAGCTCCCTATACCACAGGTCCACATGGATGCTGCAGTGTGGGAAACAGGTTTGGAAGAGCAGCACTGAGGGAAGATGGACAGAAGGACAAGAAAGAGTGGGGGCAGGCCCACTTTCTACCACAGCGCATCAGTGGAAAGATATGAGGGGCACAGGAATGCTCTTTGGACCAGAGGGGTGCTGCGGCTGAGGTCCGGCTGCGTGAACGAGATGGAAGAACTAAGCTGGCATCCAAGCTCGCTATCTGGCAGGCACTGCGGAAACCGTCCTGCCTCTAGTGCAGGAGCCCACATCTTACTGACCCTTGGAGCCCAAGGAACATCCACAGGTCTTCCTTGGAAGAGACACAAAGGTCTGCCAGGGCAGCAGGACTGGCCCAGAGCTTGCCAGCTCCCTGCCCGTCCCCTGCGGTATCCTGGGTTTCACAGCTTGGGTAAGTCAGCTTAGTGTTGGCACATTCACAGAATGAGGCGGCTGCACACCCTGGGCTGCAGCCCAGGGTCACCAAGTCTGCCACCCTCCCGTCACCGAGACTGTACGCCCAGGGTGATCTTCAGGTTCTCGTAGACCACGTAGCTGATGCTCACAGCTGGGATCACCTTCATGAAGTTGGGGGCCAGCCCCCGGTATAGCCCAAAGGCCCCCTCAGTCCGTAGAATCTGTTTGAAGAGGCTGCTCATGGTTACCTCAGGTGCACCCTCAATGGAGGCTGTGGGAGAGAGGCCACTGGTCAGACGCCATCTGTCGCCCACACCAACTGCTAGGGACATGAACGCCAGACCAGGATTAGCCTTACCTTGTGCTTGCATCCGGGTCCTGACCAGGGCTAGTGGGTAGCTGGCCAACTGGCCACAGGTACTGGAGATGGTGCCACAGGCCAGAAGAACAAACACGCCAGGGTCTGCGCTGTTTATGGCGTAGCGCTGTAGCCAAGTATTCTTCAATGTCTAGAGAGAAACAGGATACAGAAGTCAGCCTTAAAGAGCCACACACTGGGGGGACTCACGCTGGGGGGTGGGACACCTACTGGAGCCACAGGAAAGCTGCTTCCTATCACATGGGATCTGAGAAGCCAAAGTAACCTGATTCACTTGGCCTGGGCCTTGCTGAACTCCTGACTTGCCTGCCTTTGCCATCCATAGTCACTTGAGGTTCTTGGCTAGGACAGGAAGCCGAATGAGGGTAGAGGGAGCGCTATGTTCCCACACAGAGCACCTGGCTCTGCACTCTCAAGTGTGTGGAGATATGTGAGCCCCCAGTGGCCACTGTTCTTGGGTCTGCCGCTGAACCTCTGGACCCTAAAAGGGTCTAGAACCTGGGATGGAATTTGGGTTTGCTGTGCAGAAGGTGGAGGGTGACAGGAAACCACTTCAGTAAAGAGCTGACTGCTACCTCTCACCTAAGCATCTTTATCACAGACGGTGCTGGCACCAGGCAGGGCCTTTATGTCCCTCTCTGTCCCAGGCCCTATTCCCAAGAGGGCCTCACCTCATAGACAGCTAGGTCAATGCCAGCATAGGGGATGATTCCCAGCATGTTGGGGATGTAGCCTTTGTAGAAGGCAGCTACACCCTCTTTAGCCAAGATCCTCCTGGCACAGTCCAGCATGCCGGAATACTGGCCTGTTTTCCGCAGGGCCATTCGGGTCTTCAGAACCTGCAATGAGAGTGTCAGGAAGCATGAGCACAGCCTATTCCTCTTTGTGTGGCATGTGTATTGCCCACTCCAGGACTAGAGCCCTTACCTCCATGGGGTAGATACTACTCTGAGCAATGGCCCCAGCCAGGGAGCCTGCCACAAGCCGCTCGTGGATCCTCAGCGTCTCCTGATCACTGCCAACAAGGCGTTTCATCTAAAATAGGAAAAAACAAAGGGATGCACCTGGGGGGGCGGTCACAGCACTTCAGGCCCCGTGCTTCCTCTTACAGCCAGCTTTGGATGAGACCCATGGCCCTGAAGCTACCTATGCTGTTCCCAAATGGAAGGAGGTAGTAAGAGAGCTGGGGTCATGCCCAGGCCATTGATCTTGCTGACCTTTGGGTACAAACACTGACTCTAATTTCAGGGTCCTGAGGCCAGCAGGTACTGCGTAAGCAGCAGCCAGCTGGTAACCGTCTCCCAGGTCCTCACCTGCTCATATGCCATGAATTTGATGGCCGACTCAGGGGCGATTTTGAGGACATTGATGCCATTGCCCCGCCAGAGTGACTTGGCTCCTCCTTCTCGAATCATCTGTGTGAATCCACCTATGATGCACATGTTGTTGCTGCGGGAGGCATGGACCTGAGGAGGACAAGAGATCAGAGGGACTCAGCAGGACTGAGGGAAGACTCCACTGTCTCCCCTGGGAGGAGCCTTTTCGGAGAACCTTTTCAGAGAGGCTCTTCCCTCTGAGTAATTCAATTTAACGGCCTGTGGTTCGGCAGGCATGGCCAGTGGTTTTATTATTTTGGTTTATTTTATTTAGTTAGTTTTTGCCAGGCTCTCATACTATATAGTTCCGGCTGGCCTTGACTTTTCATCCTTCCTGAGTGCTAGGATTAGAGTATGCCCCACCAACCCAGAGAGGGCAGCTCTTGATCTCTCTCTACATATCCCTGGAATTCTGTTAAAAACGGAGTAAGAGGGAACTATTCATGCTTCTGTTTTCTCAGAGGCTCTGGAAGGAGAAATGGCTAAAGGCCATCAAGCTGGGAGGAGGGGCCAACACACACTAGATTAACCATAAAGCTCTCCTATGTTTCTGGAAGATAAAGGGAGATCCCACTTAGTTACTTATGCCAAGGGGTAGTGCCTGCAAAGCATTAACTCCAACTCCATTAGCTGCAGTAGGAAGTTCAGGCTTTTAAAGCAGAGCCCCAGCTGAGGGAGGGAGGGGAAGCTGAGGCATCAATGAATCATGGGTAAAAATCTGCTCCCTTTCCTGGTCACCTGCATGAGCACCTTCAGTCTGTCCAGAGGGTTTCTGGGGGATGTGCTGTTTCTGGGTAGGCCTCCTGGCACAGAAAGTGCCAGACAGAAGCAAAATGGGGTAACTGGTCACTGTTCAGACAGACATCAAAGTCCACCAGTGTCCTCATGTGGGTCATTTCACAATGCTTCCCTGACATCAGACAAGCTTATCTCTGTGCTGTGGACGTGGAGTTGCATGCTCAGCCAAGGTAAGGGCACCCACCACTTCTTGATGGCCTCCAGGTCATGCAAGGATCTGCTCCCCCTGCCCTCTGTCGGGGAGGCATCTTATCCATCCTGAGATGCACTTAAGGAATCAGGTTGTGCTACCAGCCAAGTAACAAGCCAAGTAAGGTGATATGCAGCTTATGTTTCTCTGATAAAATTAGACCAGCCAAATGCAAAGGTCACCTAGGCCTGGATCTGCTGGTGCCTGCAAAGCATTAACTCCAACTCCATTAGCTGTGGTGGGAAGTTCAGGCTTTGATAGCAAGGACCCAGCTGAGGGAGGGAGGGAGAAGCCTAGGCACCAATGAACCATAGATAAAAATCTGCTCGCTTTTCTGCTTACCTGCATGAGCACCTTCAGTCTGTCCAGGGGGGCAGTGCAGGTTCTGGAAACTGCCCCCGCCCCACCTCCTGCCACCAGGTGCCTCCACCACATCCCCGTCTGCCTCTCCTCCACTGTGAACTCATCTGGGACTGTCAGATTCTCACCGACATCAAAGATCTATGGGGAAGACAAGCAGAGACATAGCCAACTTTACTCATGACATCCTGGCCGTGGTCACTGCCTTTCACTCTCTCAAAGGGCCACACGAATGGTGAAGATGGCAGGAACTCTCCCTTTGCCCCGACAGTGCTGCAGCTCTTGACCTCGACATGGTCAAGAAAGGAGCAGGTAATGACTGGGGAGACGTTACAATGCTGCTGGGTTGCCCTTTTAAAGGAAGCTCCTGGAACTTTAGGGCCAGACTACACGGATAAGATGGGTACAAACCCTGCAACCTGATACAGAACCAGACTGCCAGCAGAACAGAGTGTTATGCAAGGCCTAGGCAAGCAGGGTGCTATGCTGTCTGCGTAATACCTTCTCTCTGGAACTGGGCCCAGCCAGCTCTGCTGACCTCTGGGCTGCAGGCCAGAGACAGGCTAGCTGTTCTGAACCCTAGAATCAGCCACTTACTTTCACCCAAGAAGCCCCGACCAGGCATTGTGGATGCAGGAAGGATACAGCAGGAGTAGCCCAGCCAAGAACACAAGAAATCTTTTAAGTAAGACCAACATTTCTAGTTGTGGATCCATATCTGTCTTTCTGAATGTGGACCATGCTAACAGAGTGAAGACATATGCAGACCCTACAGGGCATGCTAATTAAAACCAAACCCAAAAAATCAGAGTCTAACTCTGTAGCCCAGGCTGGCCTTTAACTCATGGGGCTCCTCTGTCTCAGCCAAAACATGTATTTTTTGCTATCTAGAGAAATGATACTAAAAAAGAAATGCAGGGGAGGTGGAGGGATCTGGAGCAAGGTTTCTCCCCGCATCCCGTGGAGGACAGACTGTCTGCGTCTGGGAGAATTGGCAATATAGGAGAACGAGATATTTGGAGTGGTCTGTGAAGCAGCATGTGGGACTGGGAAGGTACGCCCAGCAAAGGGTCAAGGGTTTAGGCTGGTCATTGTATGGAAATAGGAGCAGCATGTGGCTGGCAAAGGAGGGACAACATCTCAGTGTAGCATCGGGACCCACACCCAGGCCCGGATGGGGACAGAACGAGAGGTGCCAGCTAAAGATGGCCACCTGAGAGGACAGGGTATGCTGCCTCACCGTCGAGTGCTTCCAGTACAGGATGATCTCCGGGATGTTCTCCACAGGGTGCAGAAGGTGGTAGTCCCTCCACTCGTTCCAGTCAATGGTCATCGTGCCATTCTTATCCATGCTGTAAGCAGAAGCATGGTCACTCCCATATGTCATACCCACCTGCCAGTTGTGTGCCCCACCACCTGGATGGGATGAAGGCAGATGCCACAGCCACCCTGGACACCAAAGGCACCTTGCCCATGAGAAAGGGCAAGATGGCTCCATACCCCATGCTCCACAAAATGGAGATGTGCTGGCCCACAGGAACCCCATTCTGATCAGGGAGGGAGGCGACCACAGGGGGACACAGGTACTTACTAGGTGACAGGGCCCCAGAAGTGGCCCGTCCGTATTCTGACAGACAGACAGAGGAGGATGCAAAGGAGAAAGGAGAAACAACACAAATAAATGCGCTGAGCAGGTTAGTAAAGCAAGCACACACCCAAAGACACCAGGGGCCAGCACAGCATGAGGAAGTGGGCAGAACTGGGCTCCTGGGGTTGCTATCCCTGTGACCAGGCGGCTTTCAGGCCAGCCAGGTACAAACTGTTCTACTCGCAGGGCTTTCCAGCAGCCCTCTGCTCACAAGTGAGCCATCTCTCCGGCCAGCATATGTGGCTGCAGAGTAAAGAATAAGCTATCAGCAGCAGCCCACACATGGTACAAGTTCCTCCCCATCAGGCAGAGTAAGTGCTCTTGTCATTTTAAGGGTTGCTGGCAGTGGACTAATTCCAGAGCTGTGACTCTTCCGTGAGGTAAGAGCAGGGCCGCAGCCTCAGGAGAAGCCTGCTTTGGGAAGGGCCTCTTAGCCCTCCTTCTAAACACAGGGCCGGTCTCAGGGATGCAGGTCAACAGTGAACAGCACATGGATTAGTCCAAAAGCTATTAAAGCTTCCCAGAGAACAGAGCTCATCCACACTCACTCACCTCTTAAGAATCTTCTCCGCTTGCTGTTCAGAGATCTTGACACCCAGGTCCCGCAGGGACTGCATGATCTCCTGAGCATCAATTCGTCCTGCGACAACAAGATCCATGAGTGGGGTCCAGCATTTGGTAAGCCAAGGCCTGCCTGGCAGAGGAGCTACAGCCAAACTCACCATCATTCTTTTTATCCAGACTCTTGAACACCAGTCTCAGTTTTTTCTCATGATCTTGGAGGTAATGTACAAACTCTTCAAAGTCCAGTTGCCCATCAAGGTCCTTGTCACCTGCTTGCACAATTTTCTAGAAAACCAAAGTAAAGACTTGAGATGTTGCTCACTAGCTTCTTTTCACCACAGGGAAATAACTGTTCTCCACAATGACCCAAGATGTCCTATCTCTAAGGATATATCAGCCCATGGAAATCATAGGGCATCACGTCCATTTACCCATACACCTAAAGGCTACCCGGAAGCGAAGCAAGGTCCTCCCCTGCTCTGGTGAAGAGATCCTCCTAGGAGAAAGCCTTGAGAGGCTAGCAGGGCAGCCAGGTGCTTGCTCTTTCCAACACTCCCCAGGCCAGCCTGTTACACAACCAGGGTCAGTGTAACAAGTGCTTCTCCCCTACAGAAGCACTCCTGGCTGAGAGCTGGGGCTAGCCTTGGAATCTAGAGCCCCTTAGGAACCTGCTACTTGCTCCAGCCCCTGTGTGGCTTTAGCCCATTAATAATTTGGTGATGAGGGTAAAGGTTCAGACAATGCCTACTTGGCAGAAACGTTGCCAGGGAACACTCTGGAGGGTATAGAGACAGACAGGAGGAGCCCAGGGCAACTATTCTTGGGTTCATGCTTGACGACACTGCCATTCTGGTACCTGGTCTCAGGGATACCACCTATGACCAAGCCCAGATTCCCAACCAGGCACTGAATACCAGGTTAGCTTTACTAGTTTAGTAACCTAAGGCTGTAAGAGATCCTGACCTGCAGCAGTCTGCGGTCTTCGGTGAGCTGTGCTCGGCAGCTGTAACACCAGCTGGATGCAAAATAGCTGGAGCTTCTCCACTCAGCAAGGAAATTGGGGGGTATGCAAAAAGCTCTACTGAGGTCTGTCTGTCTGTCTGTCTGTCTAATTTACTGAGGAGAGCACTTTAAATCCAAAAACAAAGAATCTCCTATGGAAAATGTTCCTTGGTTCTCTCATGGACAAATCCATTCACTAGTCAAATTAACACACTAGGTCAAAGAGTTTTGAGCTGGCTAGGGTTTAGAAACTGATGGAACACTGGCTAGGTTGCATTCCCAAAAGGCAGTCATCATGGTTTCCCTCTTACTTAGCCCCTGATTTCTGGCGGGAGAGTAACCATCTATCCCAAGGAGCCAACAATGTGAAGGGTGAGGCTGGCATGTGGGACAGATGGAATGCACCGTATCTGCTAACTGTTAACGTCTCGACAATATCTGTGCTCTTAGCCGAGGGTCACCACCCCAGATGTCAAGTAGAAAGGGAAGAGTCTTATTCAGGGAGGAGGCACACAGGGTTACCTGCCACCAAAGTACTTTGTCCTGGGGTAGTGTCCCATGACACAGACCACCTACAACTATGCAAACTGTACCCTATTTAAAAACACTCTCCAACAGTTTGCCCTGTATCTGTGGGTATGGTAATGCACACCTATAATCCCAGCATTAAAGAGGCTTAAGCAGGAGGACTTCTGAGAGCTGGAGGTCATCCTGGTCTACACAACAAGATCCTGTCTGAAGAAATGCCAAGTGTGGTGGCACATGGCTTTAATTCCAACACTAGGGAGCCAGAGAAGGGCAGATAGATCTCTCTGAGTACCAGGCCAGCCAGGGATACATAGAGACATTGTCTTAAAAAACGGGAAGGGGAAGATGACTTGCTTCTTCCCCCTTTACAACCACTCCACTCTGTGTGTCTCCATTCTGAGATGCACAAAACCACACACCAGGGCTAGGGAATAGCCAAGTTCAGTTATCACACAAGGGCCAGGATCACCGCTGGCATCTTGTTCCCTGGGGCACCTAAGCACCTGAAAGTCCAAGAGGGAAGGCTGCCTACATCCCGGCCTCTCCTTCCCATTGTGCCTCTGCACACCGTCCTGGAGTCACAGAACTCCCACAGCAGTGAGACAGCCCAGGACTCAATGACATCCCAGCCTCTCCTTCCCAGTATGCCTCTGCACACCGCCCTGGAGTCACAGAACTCCCACAGCAGTGAGATGGCCCAGGACTCTATGACATCCCAGACATTTTGGGAGGCTTCATCTGTGCCAATCTCCTATCTAGAGATTCCATCTCCCACAAAGTTCCTTCCCTCCCAGTCCAGGAAATTACACAAAAACCAGCCAGCCATTCCCATGACACTGACGTAGAACTGTTGGCCACAGCCACAGAGGGCTGGGGAAACACCTACATTTCAGACATTCTTTCCTCTAGGCCAGGAAGTCATGCCTAGGTATCATTCATCTCTCCACTCAAACCCAGCTCCTGTCTGCCCCTCATGGCACCTGCTCAGAATACAGACCTGCTTCCATTGGCGGTAGGTGGAAAACTCTTGAGAGGGGATAAAGACACTGAGTTTGAAGATGGATTTCAGCTCCGCAGGAAGCCCCTTGGACTCAAAGTATTGGAACTCAGCTTGAGCCTCCCCGGCAATGGGCACATACAGGCACAGGCAGAGCATGCTGGTGAGACCTGGTGCTCAGCCACCGCCAGGAGCAAGTGCTGGCAGAAGTCAAGAGTGGGAAATCCCTGGGTTCTCAGGAAACTAGCACAAGATATACCGGCCTCTACTGTCACTGGCTGCTTAAGTCCTGCCCTTTTACTTAATTGAAAAAAAATTCCGCCCACTGTAAGTAGAGCCGGCAGCCAATGAGCACAGTCCTCAGCAGCTGGCAGTATCAGGTTGCTCAAGAGCAGAAGAGCAAAGATCAGGACTGACGTCACTGCTTGCAGAGTTAACTCTTGGAGCCCAGGCAGCAGGCACTGCCTAGGGTTGCAGTCCATGCCCAAACAAACCTTCACCCCGGTAGTCAACCCCTCCAAATAAACAAACAGCCAAGTGTCTGTTTTCATACAAGGTCCTCAAATGCGTCACACTATAGCAGCTTTCTCTTCTTAGTAAATCATTCCCAATTCAAAACTCAGTGAGAACAGAGACTGAATCAGAGATGTTGAAAATTGACCCAGGCTACTGAGAGAGAGAAATCTGAATACCACGTCTCCAGCTGTCCGGAGCACAGACTCAATAATCCACAAGCGTGCAGTACCTGGGAATCACTTCCATCAATCACTGGGGTTAGCCAAGGCTGAGATTTACAGTTGTCAAAACCCATGCCCACTGAAAACACTTGAAACCTCGTCTGATGGTAACCCTGAGAATTCTGCTGTACCACCCTGAAGCCTTTTAAAATGAACTACAATTAAATGAACCAGGCCTATTGGCTCACAACTACAATCCCAGCATTCTGGATCTCCAGTGTTCAGACCCTCCTAAACTACATATTAAAACCTGTCTAAAGCAGGTGGGATGGAGGCTCAGGAGTCAAATGCTTGTTTGTCACACAGAAGGCTCTGTTCTGAGTTTACCTAGACTAACTGGGAACTGCCTGAGAGATTAGTGAAGCACACCTTTAGGTGTGTTCATATGATTCCAGAGAAGATTAGCCAAGTGGGGGGATTTACCCTGAGAGCAGAATGGGGCTCCAGATAGAGTAAGGGGGTAGAACAGAAAGCCAGCTGCTGTAGACTTGCTCTCTTCTCTCTGATTCTCCGTCATCATGATGGAGCCAAGACAAACCCTTAAACTGTTTCACAGTAACATAAATCTGACCAGATGTTGGGCATGATGACTCAGGCCTGTAATCCTAGCCCTCAGAAGGCCAAGTAAAACTGTTGAGAGTTCAAAGCTAGCCTGGGCTACAGTGTTAAACTATCTCAGAAATGAATAAAATGACTAGAACAAGACTTTCCAGTCCAAAGAGGGGGAGAGTGAAATTAAACTGGACCCCTCACCTATGCTCATCGCAAATGCTTGTTCCATGGTTGTGGCCAATCCCATCATCACCATGTCCATGGCCAGCTCAGCTGGAGAGCCACACTACAGAGAGTGCTAGAAGGATCTGATTCTTTTATTTTACTTTAAAATTGTATTTGTAACTGTGTGTGTGTGTGTGTGTGTGTGTGTGTGTGTGTGTGTGTGCATGCAGGTGTCCTCAGAAGCACCAGACGCCCTACACCTAGATTTACAGGTGGTTGTGAGAAGCACGATGGGGGTGCTGGAAACGCAGGCCCTCTGTAAAAGCAGCACATGCTCTGAACTCCTCAGCCATCTTTTCAGCCCCCGGATACATCATTACTGAGGACAATTCTTTACATGCCTGCCTGCCTTCTCTTTCCATTCCTTCCTTCCCTAGAGATGAGAGCTGCTGAGGGCGAGATCACGTCACTGTGACAGGACGAATTGGTTCCGCCCCCATTCCTTCTACAATGTATCCCCCATTCCTTCCTAATATAGATGAAAGCCTTCTCACTCCTAGGATGCATTAAAATGGATGGCTACCATTTGGGGATCAGCAAAAGTGAGAGGATTTTCAACTCTTTGTGCTTTGGAGAATCTGTAAAGGTGCCATACCTTTAACCCCATACTCAGAAGGCAGGGGGGGTGGGTCTCTGAGTTCAAAGCTAGCCTGATCTGTACAGAATAATCCTATGAACAGGAATCTAGAATAAGATACTGCTGAATCATGGTATAACACTAAGACAGAATCTAACAAACAGGGCACTCTGGGTTCGCGGAGACTTGAGTGTGTAAATGCAGGCCTTGGAGTGCCCTGGATCTAATGAGGAGGCTTTACCCAGGCAGATTGTTGCTCAGATTCAGCCACCAATGAAAGTACCCAATCCAGAATGTTCTGCTTTGGAGCTATTTTAACACACTTGTGAAGTATTATTGCTGGAGCCCTAAAGATGGGAGGCTTTAGCTTATGCCTTGGCCTTCTTCACCCACCTCTTGCCTGACTCACATAAGGGCTTTGCCAGAAGTTTCTGGGTGAAGGCTGGTGGGATGGCTCAGCAAGTAAAGCTGCTTGTAATCAGGCCTGACCACTTAGTTCGATTCCTGGGACACATGGTGGAGAGAGCCTGTTGTTCTCTAACCTTGGAGCACAGCAGATACATGCAGGCACACAAAAACTTAAGTGGGCTGGAGAGATGGCTCAGAGATTAGCAGCACTTGCTGTTCTTCCAGAGGACCTGGGTTGAATTCCCAGCACTCACATGAATCACAAACATCTGTAAATCTAATTCAGGGGATCTAACATTCTTGTTGTCTCCAAGAACATCAGGCATGTACACGGTGCATGGACATACATACAGGCCAAACACCCACACATATAAAATAAACTAGTTGGCAGTGGTGGTGGTGTCAGCACTCGGGAGGCAAAGGCAGGCAGATCTCTGAATTCACGGGCAGCCTGATCTACAGAGTGAGTTCCAGGACAGCCAAGGATACACAGAGAAACCCTGTCTTGAAAAACAAAGAAACAGGACTGGAGAGGTGGCTCAGTGGCTAAGAGCACTGACTGCTCTTCCAGAGGTCCTGAGTTCAATTTCCAGCAACCACATGGTGGCTCACAACCATCTGTGTAATGGGATCTGATGCCCTCTTCTGGTATGTCTGAAGACAGCTACAGTCAACTCACATTTAAACAAACAAAAATATATACATATACATATATATATATATACACATACATATATATCAAAAGAAAAAAGAAAAACAAAGAAATAATCCATAAAAACAAAAAAAGGGAATTTCCCAGACTATAATGGTCTTTGTCCTACACTAACCGATTGTTTTGGAGACAAGGAATGTCCCTCTGAAATGCCCTGCTAATGATTATTATCAACATGTCCCTTCACAATGATACCTCAATTCTATTTCAGCAGTAGCTTTGTTTCATTTCCTATGGTGATGTGGCCTGAACCTAGGGCCCTGAATGTCAGGCAAGTGCTCTACAACTGAGCCACATTCACATATCAAATAAGGGTTTATTGTTGTTGTTGTTGTTTTGTTTCTTTAATTTTGAGACAGTTTCTCTAGGTAGCCTGGGCTGGCCCAGAATCTTCTATCTTGGCCTTCCGAGTGCTAAAATTATAGACATGAGCCATCATTAGTTTAAGAAACTGGAACTTTTTTTTTTTTTTTTTTGCCACGTGGTTGAGTGCTTGGGTTGTACTCAGTAGAGGCCAGGCCCAGTGGCATTTATCTGAATCTATATCCCCAGGAGACTGAGGTGGAGGCCAGCCTGGGCTACACAAGCAGCCTTTGCAGTTGTGTCCAAATCTTATTCCCCGAAAGAAAAGAAAGCAAAGCAGAGATCTTCACAAGGTAGGCCTAACTTAACATCATCTTATAATCAAGAACTCTGTCTTCAACACAGAAATGGACTCTTCCAGAATGAGTCAATCTCTAGATGCCTAGTGTCTGAGGCAACTGCTGTCCTGAGACTTCATAGTGTAGGCCACTAGGGACTTCTGTAGCCATCTCTGCACCTAGAGCAAAGCACCCTGGAGAATGTCATGCCCTAGTCCCAAGCCTATGGGAGACAGAACTCAGGCTCACAACCAGGGCAAGATTTCAGTTACAAAAGCCACTTAGACCAACACTGAAACCTCCCATGATCAAAATAGCACAGTGCATTTAAATGTGAGCCACATGTGAAGAAATAGCGACTGCAGGCTCATTTCTAGGCAGCTCATTACCCTTGAGACCTGAGCACAGCACGCTGTGCCCTTCTCTGCTCTCTTTCCTTACTCTATCTAGTTTGATGACCCAGATCTGTTTCCTGTTCTCTGATGCCCATTCCAATGACTAATACAAAAACTATAGCAGTGGCACTAGCACCCTTAGGACTCTGTGGCATTCAACTTCATTTAATAGGTAAAGGAGCAGGTCTCTTCATGAGTATCTTTCTACCTGGATCTGCCAGCTCTCTTCATCCTGCCATCTCATGTGCCCAATCCCCACCCCCAGGAACTTCCAGTAAGGGCTGGATACACACTCACACCCTTAGGACTCTGTGGCATCCAACTTCATTTAATAGGTAAAGGAGCAGGTCCCTTCATGAGTATCCTTCCACCTGAATCTGCCAGCTCTCCTCATCCTG
The DNA here is from genome assembly GCA_019843815.1 of Montemys delectorum. NCBI lineage: Eukaryota > Metazoa > Chordata > Mammalia > Rodentia > Muridae > Montemys > Montemys delectorum. The sequence continues at coordinate 524 of JADRCD010215968.1, read as the reverse complement.
CCATCTCATGTGCCCAATCCCCACCCCCAGGAACTTCCGGTAAGGGCTGGATACACTAAGAGGGCAGGTACAATGCCTCTAGGAGTGTAGTGCTGGGTTGGAAAGTAATTCCCTGCTCCTCTGCAATGACTCAGACCAAGCCAGAAATATTATGTGAAGGAATAGGCAAGCCCCACCTTCAAGGCTCTCAGATGTCATTGGCTGCTCTGCCACTTTATGATCACGTTGCCATGACAGCCCAGTGTAGCAGGTTTCCAACGAAACCTGCCTGCACTTGGTAATTACATACACAATGAGCATAATCCTGGGATTCTGAGAAGACGGCCCCTCAGGATCTAAGCTCCACTGTGCAAGGGCACCTCCCACTGCACACAAATGGCTTTCTTTCCCAACTTTGGATTAACTATGAGACAAAGATAAAGGGAAACTGGAGCAGTTCCTATAATAGAAGTTTGCAGGAACCTGGCTCGTAGACACATATTTACAGTGGGGTGGGGTTGAGAATGAAATAGTAGTGCCTTGGA
>JADRCD010215967.1:0-13727 GCA_019843815.1 Montemys delectorum | reverse complement strand
AGGAACACTCCTTCATTGCTGGTGGGATTGCAAACTGGTACAACCACTCTGGAAATCAGTGTGGCGGTTCCTCCGGAAATTGGACATAGTTCTACCAGAGGACCCAGCCATACCACTCCTGGGCATATACCCACAAGATGCTCCATCATGTAATAAGGACACATGCTCCACCATGTTCATAGCAGCCTTATTTATAATAGCCAGAAACTGGAAACAACCCAGATGTCCCTCAACAGAGGAATGGATACAGAAACTGTGGTACATCTACACAATGGAGTACTACTCAGCTATTAAAAACAATGAATTTATGAAATTCTTAGGGAAATGGATGGATCTGGAGAATATCATCCTGAGTGAGGTAACCCAATCACAAAAGATCACACATGGTATGCACTCTCTGATAAGTGGTTATTAGCCCAGAAGTTTGGAATACAGGAAGAACTACCCACAAACCACAAGAAACTTAAGAAGAAGGAAGACCAAAAGGTGGACATTTCATTCCTTCTTAAAAAGGGGAATCAAACACCCACAGAAGGAGTGGCAGAGATTAAGTATGGAGCAGAGATTGAAGGAAGGACAAGCATATAGCTATCTCCTGAGAGGCTCTGACAATACCTGACTAATATAGATGTAGAGGCTCACAACCATTCATTGAACTGAGTACATTGTCCCCAGTGAAAGAGTTAGAGAAAGGTTCTATGGAGCTGAAGAGTTTGCAGCCCCTTAGGACGAAAAACAATTACTAACTAGTACCCTCAGAGCTTCCCAGGGACCCAACCACCAATCAAGGACTATACAGGGTGGGACTGAATGTGCTGGCAGCATGTGTATAGGAGAGGATTGCAAATTCGATCATCAATAGGAGGAAAGGACCTCAGCCTTGTGAAGATTCTGTGCCCCAGTGTAGGGGAATGCCAGGGCCAATAAGTGGGAGAGGGTAGGGTGACAAGCATGGGGAGGGGGGAGGCAAAAGGGGTTTGTTCTTGTTGTTTTTTGTTTGTTTGTTTTTTGGAGGGGAACCTGGGAAAGGGAAAATTTACATGTAAATAAAGAAAATATCTAATAAAAAAAAAAAATGTTACAAAATCCAAAAAAAAAAAAGACTGAGTGCTCCAGAGTAGCTCACTCTCAGTGTAGTACCCTCTGGTGGGCACTGTGTTAATTACCACCTACTGCAAGAAGAAGCCATAATGGTGTGTGTTTAACTAGCTTCTCTTCCATTAAACTTTTTTATAGAAAGGTTAACTGTCTCGGAAACAAGCTTAGGAACTGAAAAACAAAAATGTTTAGCAGTTTTAACTCCACTGCTTTCTGTGTAATATCTTCAAAGCTTTGCAGAACCTACATGTAGGGTGTCTGAAGTACCTTCCCTGTGACTGATATGCACACAGGAAAAGCCAATCAGCAAGTTCAGTGTGAGCTTTGTGAGCCTGAGTGAGTGTGCTTGCTCTCTCTCTGGGTGGCGGGCTAGTGCAGCTGTATCCACCATCCTAGAGGATGCAAAGAACTCCCACCTCTCATAAGGGAAAGTGAAGATCCACAAGACCACCCAGAGCCCTTAATTACCCCTCTGCTTAGCAACTGATGAAAAAGGGACTGAATCACCCTAGGGCTCCACAGAAGAGAATTTGCCACGAAAACAAAACAAAACAAAAACAACCAAAAAATAAGAAGAAACCAAGGAGGCAGAGAGCAGGAAGGACCTTCTGCTTAGGCTGCCCCCCCCCCCCCCCAACCGCCCCCATTTCCTTAAGTTTCCAGTGTGACTGTTAGACCTGCTGTCAGAGACAGCAGGAGTCTGACAGGAAGAACAAAGGCCCTGATCTGAAAGGGACTCCTATGAATAAATACACTTGGAATGGATGAGTTATCTCTACAGTCAGAAAGATAATGGGAGGGGACAGAAAGGAGAGAGTATGAAAAGGTTAAAAGAAAGCAAACCTCTGCCGGCCAACAGACTTAGCATCTGCAATTTCAATTCTGCACAACTCTGTCCAAGACCCACGTGGGGGGGGGGGTGTTCACATAAAAATTCCACTCAGTAATAAAACTGTACTTCACACACAGTAATCCTGGAGTAAAGGAGTAGATCTCTCTCCTGGTCAACAGCAACCTGTGGTTGTTCACCCTTTCCCTCACTCAGGCAGGAGACTTGAAACTGAAAAGCTAACAGCTAACTCTAATCCAAGAACGAAATGGTTCTTAGCAAGAATATAGAAATTTGGGGCAAAGGAGCAAAACGTTCAAATCCACAGTGGGTTTGGTTTATGTGGAAGAATTATCCCCTGTAATCATCTACGCTCAGATACCTGCAAGGTCTCAAGTAATCTCACTACAGAAATAGAGAAAGTGCACTTCCAGTCAGTGGCAGAGTTTACTGTGTTTACGAGTGATTACAGTTCAAATTTATGATCACTAAGTCTCTAAAAGAGTTCAGAAGTCGTTCAGCTTTAGTTTACTGCCCCTACAGGGAAGAGGCAAGGTAAAATCACAACAGGAGCTGCAGAAGGAAACGTGTGCTGCTTTTGCCTCCTACGCCTAGGATCGCAAGGCCTTCGTGGGCACAAATCCATCCTGCCCCCTAATACCATATACTTCTTTGTTGAGAAATATTAGTAACTGTTAAGGGAGTGAAAGGAATGAGAAGGAAGGTGCTTTCTAGACCAAACAACAGCAACAAATGAAAAATTGATTCACCCAGTAGCCTAGGCTGTCCTCAAACTCTAGGGCTATCCTCCTACCTCTTCTTCCTAACTGCTAGGATTACAGAAGGGAATCCTACTCCCACTCAAATATAAGGTGTCTTGTTGTATTCTGTTTTGTTTTTTACAAGAAAAAAAGAATACTTCAAGGGCACAATACTTTGCTACTATTTTGGCCAAAAGTTCAAAAACCTAATCATAAATAATACTAAATAAATACAAACTAATGAATATTCTTCAAAATAAATTTCCAGTTCATGAAGGTAACAAATGAGACAGACAGATGTATCAAGCTTGCAAGAGCCAGAGACTTAACTGAGTGAGTGTGTGACCAGGCCAGACCCAGAGTACTTCTCCCTTCTTTCTCCCTTTCTACTGTTGCTACTATTACTGTTATTATTCCTTTGCTTTAACGGACACCATTGGGACAGACGTGGAGCATTAATGAGGTGTTAGAGCAGGTAACAACACTGTGCCGATGTTACCATCCTGGCACTGATAGCTACTCCTTATCAAAGAATGTCTTTGTGTTTGGAATGACAGAATAGCCTTCACCCTTACAACACCAAGTCTCCAAGCTACTTCCTAAGTACATATATATTGATAAAATTTTGAGATAAAATTTTAACAATTTGAAGTGCTAAATGAAAGATAACTGTTCTCTTTACAATCTTTGCAGTCTTTTATCCTAGGCCAGGATTTATTGTTAAAAGAATTTGCAAATGATGTTAGGACACATGGTATACAGAGGAGACTGATGGCCTTTGGAAAGGTGCTACTCTCTGGGCACTGGCCAGCTGCAGCTGTCACGGTTGGGGAATTCCCTGACTGACAACTGGACAGCAGATTCTTTCCAAGGTCGAGATGTTTTTCTTGAAATTCATGAGACACTTCTGAATCTCAACCCAAAATCTGGAACTGTCATAATTAAATTTTTGTGTACAGTGCTGGCACATGCCTGTACTCCTACTACTTGGGATGCTAAGGCAAGAGAGTTTCTAGTTTGAGGCCAGCCTGGGCTATAAAGCAAGATCTTGCCTGAAAAGATAAGACAATTTATGTTTAGGCTAAAAAATCTTAAAAGGATAATCGGATTTGACTTCAGAAGATGAATTCCAAACCAGAGCTTGTAGATTCTGATGGTCAAATGGCTTCCTCAAGAAGGACAAATTCTCATCTTCAAAGAGTGCCACTTCTAAAACCTCTACCCTTTTTTCCATGGTAACAAGTTCCCAGGGGTATGAACACTAATATTCAAAGAGCATCCTCCACCCATCACTGTCATGCAGTGCCCAAGAGAGGCCTGGATTCGGTCCAGATAATGTACTTAGCTCTGGACACTTAATTACAATGTATATCATTAAAACTCAACTAATTTACTTCATAAAGAGTATCCAAACAAAACATAGTATTTGTATGATCTTGATATATGGGTGAAATTTTTACACATGTCCATATAATGTAAAAAATTATAGACATGAGATTGAAAAGAAACCAACCTGCTCAAAACATTTGCTTAAACCTACCGTTCTAATGAATATAGAGCACACTCTGTTTACCAACATCTTTAGGACACACAAGTACTCCCCAATAGTCCCAACAGTTTAAATGTATTCCATAACTACAAAATACTCAAGCAATGTCTATTAATGTGTTCAGCATCACAATAAAATTATACATTTGAAGCTTGTAAGCCAAATTCTATGTGAATATGCATGGCAGACAATCTTCCACAATCTAAGTTTCACTCCATCCTAGCACTCTGCTCGCAGCTGACCCTTAGCCACACGCTCTAGGTACACAGCCCACAGTCCAGTCCAAACCTCGACTGACCACAGTCCTGCCATCACCGCTCATCTGCTCTCTACACACTTCTTCACCATTCTCCACCATTCTGCAGTTTCAGTGATGAGTCACCATACACAAGGACACAGGTTCAAAACCTGAGTTTCACCCCAGACATCTTTCTCTTCTGATATCCAGACATAAATAGTGCTCGAGGATGTTGGTTCTATTTTAGCAATAGTCTCACATCAGTCCTCTCTCCCTCTCCCTCATTATCATGACCTTAACTTAGGTATTCCTTTCTTCCAACCCTGCAGGGGTGGGGCCAGGACACACAAATACTGAACTACCTGCTGAATGAACCGGAAGATAAGTTCATCTTTTCCAAGCCTCTCACTGCCTGTGCAACACATGTACACATGCAGGTCCATAATTCTTATCAATTTCAGCCTGGATGTTTTTGGAATTCAGAACTGTTCTGACTTTAGTAACCCTGAGTGAGAAAACAGCCCTGTGGTGCAACTAATTTCACCACTAAAACAAAAGACGGAGCACCATCCACAGTCAAGTTACTGAATAGAAAGCACGTGTCTGTTTTGTTCTAAAGGACACGATCCCATCCCTCTACATATAAACAAATGTATTATTTCTCTACTCTGACTGACATGAGATGAGCTAAATGCAGACAGAAACACCACATAAGCCGGGGTAAGTTTTGTTAGTACTGAGTTAAGGGGGAAAATTTATCTACCTTTAGATGTTTCTGCTTCCAAATTTTAGATCAGAGTAACTGCTCAAATTTTCAGCCATAAACAATTCTGTAGGCTACCTGAGCCTCCTCCTACTCATCCTCTCTTTGCTGTGTGGTGCTGGGAATAGAACTCAAGTCCTCAGGCACAGCTGCATCCCAGCCCTAAGCCTCTTATTCGGCCAACTTTCAGTTCCTCTAAACATTACCGCTAAACAGCAGAACAGGATCCAAATAGTTTACTAGACAACTTTTGAATGGTTTTAGAAATTAATAAACAAATATCATTTCTAGTAAAATGTTTCAAAGATACATTTCACCACTAAAACAAAAGATGGAGCACCATCCACAGTCAAGTTACTGAATAGAAAGCAAGCGTCTGATTTGTTCTAAAGGACACGATCCCATCCCTCTACATTGTGGCTTCTGGACCTTACGGCCTGGGCCTGTGCATGCTGAAGGTGGGCTACAGACCTGACTAACTGCCAGCAGACACAGTGAGACCTTTCTCAAGCTAAGCCCACATCAGAGGAAAAGAGGCATGCGGCCAGAAATGACCAAAGCACAGCAAGAGCATTGGGGTAGACAAGGGAACTCAGAGACGTCTTTATCCACCGTTCATCCACGTTTGCCTTCTGAACCCAGTCAAAGATCCCTGGGAAAGTAGCGGGACAAGGACGGCCTCTGCTCAAAGTGTGAGATAACCAATGGCACAGGGCCTTGGGAATGATGGTTTGTGTCCAGACATTCAGTTCCAGCCACTAATTCCAGTCTACTGAATAAAATGACACAACAGGCACTGTTGAAAAAAGGACAGTAAGGAAGCCTCACCTATGAATATCTATCGCTATTACTAAACACACACCCGAGGTATGAAGACAAAGGGATGAGGCAGACTGCCTCCCTTCCCAAAAGCACAGTGCCAAGGCCCTCTCTCTGACTTGTTGTACTGACCATAGGTTTGCATGTCCCCTTTCACAGGCAGGAGGAAGGGCTCCTGTTCCTACCTAACAATATGGGATTGGCCTCAGAAGTGGCAAACCTATGACTTGAGGCACACCTATGACTCTCTGTCTCCATGATCAAGACCAACAGTGTCTCATTTGATTATCAGCATTATCTCTAGACCTAGATTTAATTTACTTTAAAACATTCCCCCAACACACACATACTCTACCCAGAGCTGTGGTACTGTCAGGGAGGGAAAGGAAAAGGAAGGCATGGTCTGGGATCTTAAGCTGGAATGTGCTCAGGCCAGTGACACCACACTCAGCCTGTTTCAGGTGTACCATGACATGAGCATGGCTGGCTACTTACAACAATATAAATCACGTAATACTTGGTACTTCAGCATTTGGCAAAGACATCATAAAAACTGTTTGTAGGGGTTAAAAGTAGAGGCAAGATATTCCCTAAGGTAGTCTTTAAATATCTATTCTATATCAATAAGTACCACAATGCAACACAGGGCTGCCAAAAGGGACACTTTCTACCACACCATAGGCCCAAAGAGCTTTCATTGCAGTCAAATACTGTGACTTAGCTCAGTGACATAGAGACTAGAGTGAAAACCAGAACCAGAACTGAAAACAATTTCACAGCTGAGAGTCAAATGAAGCTGACAGATAAAGCCAATCCGAGTACAGGCAAAAGATGGGCTGCTTGTGACCCAGGGGGTTCAGAGCACTGTCACCCCTTGCTTTGCTGAGTTAGGACAAAGGACTGATGCCAGGCAGCAATTAACAAGATTCCAAAATATAATGGAGACAACTTTTTTGTGTAAACAACAGGTAACTTTCAAGTGTAAGTGTACTGCCTTCAAGATAAAATCTTAGTTGGTTCATTAACCACTTCTATCACACTGTGGGAAATGCCTGCTTGCCTTGGTCAACTGCTTGTCCTCAACACGAACCCCTACAGTATATTGCCAGCTTCACAATTCATTCTCTTAGCCCTTTGCCATTCCTGGAGCAGGTACTCTTCCCTTTCAGCGCTACTTCTACAAGCCTGTGCTCTATAACTCAACTGCTAATGTACTTTCTCCTCGAGAGGAAAGTTGATTTCCTCCAGAGAGAAATAGAAGGGGAAAAAAAAAAACAAAAGCCATGCTATGCTCTCTGTTAACCTATGAGCTAACTCAGAAATCAGGAGGCTTGCTGGGATCTGGGGAATGCTTACATCTCACAATCCAGCCTTCCTTCTCCTTTCTCAGCTAACGTGTTGCAAGTACAAATGTTTCCCACAAGGAAAAAAACCAGCAGAATGCCTGTGATTATTTTTTAACAGATACATTGTTGCTTTCCTTTCTACACTAATACAAACCATGTTTTATATAATTAACATATGGTGCCTAAAAGAAACAGCAAATGTTATATTAAAACAAACGTAAATATGGTTTAAAGAAGAAGAAATAGAAAATTGTTTCCAAAAGTTCTAAATGATTTAGACAGGCTTAAGTGTTGACTCTAACTATGTGTGGCAATTGTTTAGTAGTAATGGATAATAACCCTGGATGATTTTTCAAGGTACCCATGTAGATACCATTTTTCCTCCAGTGATACACATCAAACCCAAGGCCTTCTACCTGGCATAAAGCGCTCTAGCATGTAATGAGAGTTTTGGTTTCTTTTAAAACCCAGTTATATGAACATGTTTTTGTTTAAATCCCAGGTGTGGGATATGGGCTGCTTTGGTTTGTTCACAGCTGTTAACTATAATTATCTCATGTTCTAGGGCTTCCTGATTTTTGCCAGCTCTGGAGAGTCTCGAGAAGGGACAAATGGGAGAGGCCTGAGAGGGCCTATGGCAGTGCCTGCTCCCCTTACACTGCCCCCACTGCTGTTGTGTTTGCTACTGACAGATTGCTGATTTGCTGGGTATTCTGACAGTGTAGACTGCACTTGCCCCAAGGAACCCGATGAACCTAATCAGCAGGAAGCAGCCTACAGAGGTCTACACCCTCCCCCAACCTTCTTTCTCTCCAACCTAGTATTAGGGACCTGGGAAGGGTTGAGGTGGAATGAGGGTAAAGGTATAAGAGTGCAATAAAATAATTAAACAATTACACCAACACTACCATGTAATACATCTTCAGCCCTAAATGTACTCTCTCAATAACTATCAAATAAAAACCCAAACATATGCATTTCGATTAAGGAATCTGCATCTGCATATTACCTACATGGTATGTAGGCAGGAGGTAGGAACGGTTAACAGGCTGGGGTGGAAATGAGTAATGAGAATGCACTGTGTGTGTGTGTGTGTGTGTGTGTGTGTGTGTGTGTGTGTGTGAAATTGACAAACGACGTATGTAATTTAAGAAAAAAAATGCATGCCTTTGAATGTCCCAAGACCTATGGAAAACAACCATCACAACAAAAACCTATGTAGGTCAGAGTCACCTGCCTTCAAAGGGACTATTATTGGGTATAAAACATACTTTATCTCCACTAAAAGTCACCTTAGAATAATATAAAGTCGTGAAGATCACTTACTCCACTTCGCTGCAACAGTTCCACCTTTTGTGATATGCCATTCAAACACAGCATTCACTTTCTTTACCACCTCACGCCCAACATTCTTGAGGCGGCGGCCGATTTCCCCAAACACAAGAGCACTCTGGAGCTCTCCACCCTGACAGAAAGAGGAAATTTTATTTGAAAACTTCACAAAGAACTTATTACAGATACATGCACTAAAAGTGATTTCAACCTGCTCATAAATACTGTTTTGTTCACACAGGCTTGCTTCACACTTTCCTCTTATAATACTGCCCAGAACTGGTTTACTCTACCAGAATATATTATTATTTACCATAATTTTAAAACAATGCTTTGGTGCAGAGGGAAAGGGCCTCCCTCTTGTGTAACCATAAGGTCCTGATTTGAATCCCACACCCCTGTGTTAAAAGCCAGTGTGGTGATACATGGCATGACCCAGCCCTGGGAGTCAGGCTGCCTTCCCAGGACAGCAAGCTGACCAATGGCTCTCTAGGAAGCCAGTCTAGCTGAAATGGTAAGCCCCAGGTTCAGTGATAGACCTTATCTAAAAAGTAAGTGGAAGGAGCAACTTAGGAAGACATATCTACATGAATGCCTATTCGCCTGAGTGCACTCAACGACCCTGCGCACAAACTGATGAATTTGTAAAAATCCTGAAGTGATGTTAACTACGCTTCACGCAGAAGTCGATGGGCCAGCCTAAGCAGCCTACCTCTGAAGGTGTCTGAGCTGAAGCTCCAGATGAAGGCACGAGATCCACATAGGCATTTGAAATGACAACTTCTCCAGTCTCTTGGACCTGAGGGGAAGTGCAGCAGGGAAGAAACAGTTCACTCTCACCGTTTATGTTCCATTGTGAAATACGAGTCACTTTAAGGAAACATACCTCTCTTTGAAATGAAAAGCAAACAAGCAAGCAAACAAAAAACAGAAAGCCAGATGAAGCAAAAGGTCAATGGTGTAAATGATAAAGTAACAGACATGAAGAGTTTCTGAATTAATACAATTGTTGTTAAGCTTGGATACAGAATCAACTGACAGCCTTTAAAGAAGGGAAAAAAAGAAAAGAAAAACCACAAGCAGGTCTCCTCTTCCAAAACACTAATTAAAACACTAATTAAAGGAGCTGGAGAGAGGGCTCCATGGTTACGAGCACTTTCTTTTCCCATGCCCAAGTGTATTCTGAGGGGAGCCAGAGTAAGAGGTCCATTGTTGTACATAGTAGAAGGTGTGCCGTGATAGCCTCATTAGAGCAAATTGGTTTTATTAATATAGACTACAACTGACTAGGAAAAGAAGATGGTGTCTGAAAGGTCCTAGGTCTGGATCCAAGTCAGAAGTAAATATCTAAAGAGCCTTTTACGTGTGCCATTAAAGAAGCTCTCAGTCCGAATCCTATATTTCATACCACTCCAATGACCATTCTCACATAAAAATAATACTGGAGGCCAAGGCTTGTAATCCTAGTGCCTGAAAGGCCAAAGGAAAAGAACTGCAAGTTCAAGGCCAGCCTGGATTAAGATGGCACACTTCTATACATACTGTGCTATAACAAGACAGTGTCTCAAAAGAAAAAAGGAACTACAATATAGACAATAAGTTTCTAAAAGTTAAGGTAACAACTTTGATTTTAACTAATCTCCCTTAACTACTTCACTTCATACTTGAAAGGAGGGGAAAATACCTTCCCAACAATTTTTCTTTAAAAAAAAAAAAATTAAATACAGTGAAAAACACAGGCACAATTAATGAAAAAACAAAATACACTTTAGCAAATTGCTTTTTTGTAGGCACATGAGCATAGGGTTCTGAAATATTTGCTTAAAATGTTTCCTAAAATACAGTGGAAAGGAGAAAGTCAAGGTAGGAGTCTTCTATATCCCTGTAATTACTGGGGAGGGAGCAAATACTCTGAGGAGAGAAAGCAGTTTAGAGTCAACTAAAATGGAAAGAATGCATTACATTTAGATGTTATTTCTCAGCTCTTTAAGTTCACAGAAACTGCACAAGTTCTGTTCATGCTAGGACTGCATGAAAATTAAACCCTTCAACATAGCATATGGTGTCATGGTCCAAGACTTTTGGTATTCATGCTCTTTTGTCTGCCTACCTTCCCTCATGGTGCTGGGGATTGAACCCACAGCCTAGAGAACAACAAATGAGTGCTCTGTCACTAAGCTACATCTCCAGCCTGTCCGTGCATGTTAATTTTCAAATGATATTCTGAACTCTACGGCTTGGGGTATACAGTGGTTAGCTAACTGGGCAACACCCTGGGTTCAATCCTTAACACCCATCCTCAATACCCTGGCTCCACCATAAACATTTGAGAGAATTGAACAGGAAGCAAAGATCTTAAGTGCAGTAAGTTTTCAGAGGAAGCCAGGGTGTGTGTTAAGTGGGAACAAGGAAAGAGTTAAGGTGCTACATGAGCTGGGCTTGGTGGCACATGTGTGCAATGCCACCACTTTAAGGGCCGAGACAGGAGGATCACATGTTCTAACAGGGCAGCCTGGGCTACAGATTAAGACTCTGTTTAAATTTTAAAAAAGAAAAAAAAAAAAATCAGAGAGATTGCCCCTGAGGATAAGTCAGAACTTACACTCAGGCCTCTAACACAGAAGAAATTTGCAAAATGAAACAAATGGTATCCCTAATGCATGAAACTGTTGGCAGCTGCAGGAAGGCATGAATACTGAAGCAGAACTCTGCCAACTTACCAGTTCCTAGAGGACCAAACAATGCATGAGAAGAAGCCCTGAGATTGAAACTATGGAGCCACATGGGGCTGTGCTCGTATGCCTGCTAAAAAGCTGTCTGTGCGGCTGTCAGCAAGTCATTACTAAATCAAGATTTTCTAAGGAACCTAGGTTTTCTTATATTTCAATGTAGAGTTGTTATTGAAAGTTGCTACTGAAAACAAGTGTTTACAGAATCTCCATACACAAAAGGATAATGTCACTGTTGGAGTACTCAAGGCTGCTCCTCGAAGTACAGAGGAACCAACAGAAGGCTGTCAGCTGCTGCACTGTGGCAATGAAGTTGTTCTTTACACTGCTGGTAATGGGACAATGTTGGGCGTCCCTTTAGTGCTTTTCTGCAGCATCACTAAGTCTCCCTTAACATTACTTAAGTCAACATATGGGCTTATTGACTCAACAGCCACTCATTAGGCCCAGGCTCTAGGATACAAGATGTTAGTTTATAGACTTTTGTATTATCAAGAGCGCATGGTTTCTGTCCAGGAAAAAAAACTAAAGGCTACAACTCCACTGTTCTCTCACACACAAATAGCTGTTCCTATAACTCGGCAAAAATTTGGTTCCAAGACTTTTCCTGTTAGACTAGATAAACTGCTGTTCCAATTCTCTGGAGTGAAGCCGAAAGACTTGTCATTAGTGAGAAATGAAATTTAAAAGGTACATGTGGAATCTGTTTCAACCTAAAGTCAGCATTAACTTAAAAGTACTCCGAAGCTTCTCTCTCAAAGATTCCTATTTCTAACCACGAAAATGCTAGCAGAGGACAAACTGACGGGGTGTGGTGAGGAGCTCATAAAGCACATAGTCCAACTCTATGACTGTGTGTGGTGAGGAGCTCACAAAGCATATACGTCCAACTCTGATTCATACCTTGGTTTGAAAATGAATTCTGTTTCCTTCCTTCCACATCTCAGTTTGTAGAGTTTGTCCTGGATACACTGGTTTGGCAAAACGAACCTATTAAAAATATTAAAATAAGAGTTTTTGTGTTAAAGATGTTTTTTAAATGAAACTCTTCTACTTCTCAGGAAAATTTCTGAGGTTAGCATAAAAGGAAAATATTAGAGATTTAAATATATTAAGCTTCATAGAAGATACCAAAAATACAGAAAATTCATAAGAGATTGACACTGAGAGCCACGCGCGCGCGCGCGCGCACACACACACACACACACACACACACACACAGTTAAAACAAGAGACTCGGGGCTGGGAACATAGCTCCCTGGCAGAGAGCTCAGCTAGCATATGTGAAGCCCTAAATTCAACTTTCAACATTGTGAAAAAGAAAAGGAAAAGGCAGCATCAGTAAGCAGCATTTGCTCAAGACAAATCAAAACCCCAAACCACAATCCTATGAGGTGGTGACACAGGCAGCCGCCAGAACAACTTTACAAATTCAAAGTGGTGCTAGTTAATCAGGGCTGAAGGCTCCAGTGAGTGCACGGAGCAAAGTTTTAAAGCAGGATCATTTATGTCACCGTGTGAATCTATACATAGATTGCTGAATTAAAGAAAATAATTGTGCTAAATGAAAACCATGAAAATAATGAGTGTTATTAAGGGCCAGGCATCAGAAAATAAATCTTCACTCTTGCACTATGGATAGACTAATAAATATGCTTTAAGCTACTGGCACGGCTTTCATGTATACAGCTTTTGGCCTAGACAAAAATATTGTTAGGTGGAGACAGTTTCCTTTGTTGCTAACGAAGTGAGCAAACAGGAAAATCTTGAAATCAGCTCGACAGCACAAAACTAGAAACACTTAAGTCCAGTCAGGGTTGTTAGGAGAGTTCAAACACAGCCTCCTGACATCTTTTGTTACGGCAGATGTTGTGCTTCAAACGTACACATGCTGAGGCCGGGAGGTGGTGAAACCCACCTTTAATCTCAGGAAGCAAAGCCAGGAGGATCTCTGAGTTTGAGGCCAACCTGGTCTACAGAGCAAATTCCAGAAGAGCCAGTGCTACATAGAGAAAGCCCATCCCAACCCTCATCCCTCAAAAATATACAAGAGATATATATATATATACCTTAATCGCCTTGAATCTTGATACATCATTATCTGCAAACTGCTGTAAAACATGCCTACCAGAAAATCCAAAGGTACACAATCCGTGCAATATGGGCTTCTCAAAACCTAAGAAAGTTTAGATAATTTGTTATAGATGAAAAGTGGTATCTCTAAATATATACTTAATTCAACATTTAATGTCTTCTAAACTGC